>OZ024759.1:32430969-32438469 GCA_964016885.1 Eledone cirrhosa | reverse complement strand
TTTATTTTGACAAAAATAAATAGAGAAATCAAGTAGTGGTTTACCCTTTAACTAGGTACTACTGCAGCAGTTGCCTCAAAAGGTAGATGGCATCCGTAGTACTTTTACCTGCCACAAATCCAAACTAAAGAGGTATGTAATGTTTTCTTTGATCTATACACATACATTCCATTAGATACACACTTTATGTCAACAACTCTCACACTTTGCATCTTGTGTTTATGTGGCTTTCTGGCACATCTTCACCCACTCAACATGCTTTCTTTGTAATTAAAAAATATACACATACAAATAGTGTTACCCCTTCTAAGAAACTAAACTAAACCATCTCGACACTGTATACATACTTTCTAACTCAAATTTCTCTCTATAAACCTCATTCTGTAGATCTTTCTTTAGAGACATACATATAAACTATATACTCTAAACTAAGAAAAATATATAAACCGTCTTCTCTATACCTTTCCTTTTTTCTTATAATAAACCTCTATACACAGCTACATTTTATTATCTTCTCTATTTCTTTCACACGTGTCCTCTTGTATGTAGAGAGAAACCTTTGTGAGAATCGAACTCATGATTGTAAAGTCCGACAACTTTACATAGATACTTTGCGCATTGATGTCCAATTTTTTCAGCGCATGCGTACGTTAGTAAAAATTAAATGGCCGCATGAAGAACATCATGTTTTACAACGTGAATTAAAAAAAACCCTTAAAAACTTGGATTTTACTAATTTTACGGAGGTAAAGTAAAGCTTTATTTTATGTTGATCAGTTTTATTGAAACATGTTCTGTTTATTTCCCTCCATAATGTCAGAAATACTTATTTAAACATTAGTTTTGTTTACATTCTAATGTAATACAACCCCCCCCCCCTCCTAAATATTTCTTGGTCATACGAAATAGTGTATTTTTTTAATTACTATTTAAGCTGGTAAATAATATATTTCTATTTCCCTTCATGATATCTTCGTATTTTGTAATCAGAGGTTAACTGTTGATCAGTGTTAACTAGATCGATATCGCTTTAACTTTTAACCTACAATCATTTATATTCTTAGTTTCTTTCGCTAGAAACTTCATTTACATTTTTAGTTTCTTTTTTCAACACTTCATCTACATTCTTTGTTTAGACGATAGTCTTGTTTAGCTACTGCCACATTTCTAGGTCATACGAAATAGAATTTAGCTTATTTTCTTTATTATTTAAATAATATATTTCTAGTTCCCTTCACTTTAACCTACGTAACATAGAACCATTTACATCCTTAGTTTCTTCTTACGAACCTTCATTCTTAGATTCTTTTTTCCTCATTTACATGCTTAGTTTTAGACACTTCATATACGTTTTGAGTTTCTTTCTTTAGAAACTTTATCTACATTCTTAGTTGTTTTTTTTTAGATATCATCATCGTCATCAAATATTAACCAGATCCATATAGCTTTAACTTTTAATCTACGTAACTAGATCGATATCACTTTAACCTACGTAACATAGAACCATTTACATCCTTAGTTTCTTCTTACGAACCTTAATTCTTAGATTCTTATTTCCTCATTTACATGCTTAGTTTTAGACACTTCATATACGTTTTGAGTTTCTTTCTTTAGAAACTTTATCTACATTCTTAGTTGTTTTTTTTTTAGATATCATCATCGTCATCAAATATTAACCAGATCCATATAGCTTTAACTTTTAATCTACGTAACTAGATCGATATCACTTTAACCTACGTAACATAGAACCATTTACATCCTTAGTTTCTTCTTACGAACCTTCATTCTTAGATTCTTTTTTCCTCATTTACATGCTTAGTTTTAGACACTTCATATACGTTTTGAGTTTCTTTCTTTAGAAACTTTATCTACATTCTTAGTTGTTTTTTTTTAGATATCATCATCGTCATCAAATATTAACCAGATCCATATAGCTTTAACTTTTAATCTACGTAACTAGATCGATATCACTTTAACCTACGTAACATAGAACCATTTACATTCTTAGTTTCTTCTCACGAAACTTTATTTACTTTCTTTGTTCCTTTTCAACACTTCATTTACATTCTTAGTTTCTTTTTTCGTCATTGAAAACAACTAAGAATGTAGATGAAGTTCCTAAAGAAACTTAGTTGTGTTTTTTTTAGACATCATCATCGTAATCAGATCGATATTATTAACCAGATCGATACCGCTTTAAATTTTAATCTACGTAACAAATAACCATTTATTCTTTATACACTTCATGTACATTCCTAGTTTCTTTCTTTATACACTTCATCTACATTCTTAGTTTCCTCTATTTAAATGATTTTATAATAAAAGACAAAATTGGATGAATTTTATAAAGTTTAACGTTCTTTTTATTGATAATGTATGTAAATGACTTTCATTTCTTTTACAGATGTCCAGCCAGCAAGTCCATATGCTCTGTTGTTTGCCGTAACAAGTGGGAATGACCAGATTTCTGTTAATAAAGAAAGTTTACATATTATATACGAATTGTATTCAGTTTATTTTTCTAAAAATGAATAAAGAAAGTTTAGATCTTATATACGAATTGTGTTCAGTTTATTTTTCCAACAAAGAAATAAAGTTTACATCTTATATACGAATTGTGATCAGTTCATTTTTCCAATAATGAATAAAGAAATCAAGAGTCTACAAGAAACTGAGAAAGACGTGCTATAAAGAACGTAAGTGTTTATGAAGTTTCTAAATAAAGAAACTGAGAGTAAGATAAAGTTTCTTGAAAGAAACTAAGAATGATGAAGTTTCTAAATAAAGAAACTAAGAGTTACATAAAGTTTCTTGAAAGAAACTGAGAGTTACATAAAGTTTCTTGAAAGAAACTGAGAATAATGAAGTTTCTAAATAAAGAAACTAAGAATGCTTTTGAAATTATCGAAAAAAAAATCTATGAAATAAGACCCCCTCTTTTTAATTTTTTTTATTAAAGGGAGGTAACTCTGTAATATTTTGAAAGAATTACCTCCCTTTGAAACACCTTCGTCACCGTCGTTACCACCGTCGGCACCTTCGTAACCGTCGTCACCTTTACCGCCGCCACCTGGTGGCGGAGGAAAAGATACCGACGAAGACGGTGGTGCACCACCGTCGTCGTCGGTATCTTTTCCTCCGCCACCAGGTGGCGGCGGTAAAGGTGACGACGGTTACGAAGGTGCCGACGGTGGTAACGACGGTGACGAAGGTGTTTCAAAGGGAGGTAATTCTTTCAAAATATTACAGAGTTACCTCCCTTTAATAAAAAAAAATTAAAAAGAGGGGGTCTTATTTCATAGATTTTTTTTTCGATAATTTCAAAAGCATTCTTAGTTTCTTTATTTAGAAACTTCATTATTCTCAGTTTCTTTCAAGAAACTTTATGTAACTCTTAGTTTCTTTCAAGAAACTTTATCTTACTCTTAGTTTCTTTATTTAGAAACTTCATAAACACTTACGTTCTTTGTAGCACGTCTTTCTCAGTTTCTTGTTGACTCTTGATTTCTTTATTCATTTTTGGAAAAATAAACTGAACACAACTCGTATATAAGATGTAAACTTTCTTTATTCATTTTTTGAAAATTAATCTGAATACAATTCGTATATAAAATGTAAACTTGCTTTATTAATTTTTAGAAAAATAAACTGAATACAATTCGTATATAATAATGTAAACTTTATTCATTTTTGGCAAAATAATCTGAATACAATTCGTATATACAATGTAAACTTTCTTTATTCATTTTTGGAAAAATAAACTGAATACAATTCGTATACAAGATGTAAACTTTCTTTATTCGTTTTTGGCAAAATAATCTGAATACAATTCGTATATACGATCTAAACTTTCTTTATTCATTTTTGGCAAAATAATCTGAATACAATTCGTATATAATATGTAAACTTTCTTTATTAACAGAAACCTGGTCATTCCCACTTGTTACGGCAAACAACACAGCATATGGACTTGAAGGATGGACATCTGTAAAAGAAATGAAAGTCATTTACATACATTATCATTAAAAAGAATGTTAAACTTTATAAAATTCATCCAATTTTGTCTTCTATTATAAAAACATTTAAATAGAGGAAACTAAGAATGTATATGAAGTTTCTTAAAGAAAAAAACTAAGACTGTAGATGAAGTGTATAAAGTAGAATGTAAATAGTCATTAGTTACGTCGATTAAAAGTTAAAGCGGTATCGGTCTGGTTAATAATATCGATCTGATTACGATGATGATGTCTAAAAAAAACACAACTAAGTTTCTTTCTTTAGAAACTTCATCTACATTCTTAGTTGTCTTTTCAATGACGAAAAAAGAAACTAAGAATGTAAATGAAGTGTTGAAAAAGAACGAAGAAAGTAAATAAAGTTTCGTGAGAAGAAACTAAGGATGTAAATAGTTCTATGTTACGTAGGTTAAAGTGATATCGATCTAGTTAACACTGACCAACAGTTAATCTTTGATTACGATCATGATATCTAAAAACATGGGTACAAAACCTAAGTTTTGTGGCCAAAACGAGACGGGTGTAATATTTACCCCGTTTAAGAAGACAAATCTCAAAAGATTCTGGTTAATATTAATAAACAGAATATAGTAACCAACATCATGTGTGACAGGAGCAAGTCCTCCAAAACGAATTTACAACAAAACACGAGGATATCATGAAGGGAACTAGAAATATATTATTTAAATAATAAAGAAAATAAACTAAATTCTATTTCGTATGACCTATAAATGTGGCAGTAGCTAAACAAAACTGGAGGGAAACAAAGAATGTAGATGAAGTGTTGAAAAAAGAAACTAAAAATGTAAATGAAGTTTCTAGCGAAAGAAACTAAGAATATAAATGATTGTAGGTTAAAGCGATATCGATCTAGTTAACACTGATCAACAGTTAACCTCTGATTACAAAATACGAAGATATCATGAAGGGAAATAGAAATATATTATTTACCAGCTTAAATAGTAATTAAAAAAATACACTATTTCGTATGACCAAGAAATATTTAGGAGGGGGTGTTGTATTACATTAGAATGTAAACAAAACTAATGTTTAAATAATTATTTCTGACATTATGGAGGGAAATAAACAGAACATGTTTCAATAAAACTGATCAACATAAAATAAAGCTTTACTTTACCTCCGTAAAATTAGTAAAATCCAAGTTTTTAAGTTTTTTTTTAATTCACGTTGTAAAACATGATGTTCTTCATGCGGCCATTTAATTTTTACTAACGTACGCATGCGCCGAAAAAATTGGACATCAATGAGCAAAGTATCTATGTAAAGTTGTCGGACTTTACAATCATGAGTTCGATTCTCACAAAGGTTTCTCTCTACATACAAGAGGACACGTGTGAAAGAAATAGAGAAGATAATAAAATGTAGCTGTGTATAGAGGTTTATTATAAGAAAAAAGGAAAGGTATAGAGAAGACGGTTTATATATTTTTCTTAGTTTAGAGTATATCGTTTTATATGTATGTCTCTAAAGAAAGATCTACAGAATGAGGTTTATAGAGAGAAAATTGAGTTAGAAAGTATGTATACAGTGTCGAGATGGTTTAGTTTAGTTTCTTAGAAGGGGTAACACTATTTGTATGTGTATTTTTTTTAATTACAAAGAAAGCATATTGAGTGGGTGAAGATGTGCCAGAAAGCCACATAAACACAAGATCCAAAGTGTGAGAGTTGTTGACATAAAGTGTGTATCTAATGGAATGTATGTGTATAGATCAAAGAAAACATTACATACCTCTTTAGTTTGGATTTGTGGCAGGTAAAAGTACTACGGATGCCATCTACCTTTTGAGGCAACTGCTGCAGTAGTACCTAGTTAAAGGGTAAACCACTACTTGATTTCTTATAGCTAAGCTGCTTGCCTGTGATTAGTCTTGCTGAGGCACTTCTCCATCTCACATCTTGCATGCATCCACGTCTTCTCTCTAGCATCTCCACTTTCTCATCAGAGCTACATCTCAGGGTGCCAACATTAAGTGTGGTAACACTGAGATGTATCATCTTTCGTTGATTTTTCCTTTTTCTCTGCAATGAAAAATATTTAAAATCATTATCATCATTATTATTATTATTGTTGTTATTGTTGTTGTTGTTATGCAATTGCTTGATGTCGGTCACAAATGCCTGCACCTGCACATGCATGCCCCCTCCCTCACCCACTACTGTGATTAGTGTTATTACTGTTTACGTAGTTATTGTTATATTTGTATGTTGTGCTCATAATATTTGGCATTAATATACTGGTTGGATGCCCTTCCTAACACCAGCACCACTTTACAGAATGGACTAGGTGCTTTTATTCGTACCACCAGCACTAGAGAAGTCATCTTATCTGGACTTAGGGGGCTTCTCCACCCTGCACCAGTTTATTCGGAGTGGTAGCTCTCCTAGACGGGTTGCCTACACTATGGCATATATATGTATCTATGCCGTAGAGATGTGAGAAAAACCACAGACCCTCCATCTCAACTCTACTTTTGAAAAGCAGAAGAACTGCGAAACCACCGGTAAAGGAACCAAATACATATATATATTTATTTAAAAATAAGACTCCAGTTGCATTTTCGATTTCATCTTTTTTCCTTATACTTTCACTCGTGTAGGACACCGGTTATTTTTCATTTTGTAAAAAAACCCTCACTTTCTAATATATATATATATATATATATACACATATGTGTGTATATATATATATATACACACACATATGTATATATATATATGTGTGTATATATACTTATAAGTGTGTATACATATATGTATCTATATAAATATACATGTTTGTGTGTATATATATAACTTATATACAGATTTCGGCCAGTACAGGCTCAGGCCATGTCAAACTTAAGAGCACCAACTATATATCTACACACACACACACACATATATATATACATATATAAGTATGTGTATTTATATAAATGTATGCGTGTGTATATATATATATATATATATATATATATATATATATATATATATATATATATATATATATATATATATATATATATATATATATGAGTGTTTATTGTATACATTTATATAGATAGAAAGACGTTAAACGATGATGATATACATATCGATTTTGTGGTTAACCCCGAACTTTATTAAGCGGCCTGCCCGCTTCTGCAGTCCCTGTAGGGCCTTGTGTAATTAGCTCGCTCTTGGTCATTTTTATGTTGCCCGGCAACTGTTGGATCTTCACCGAAATCTCACCGGGGAATCCGTTAATGAATGCCACCCACACAGCCCTTTCAAGATTTTCCCCTGTCAACTCGGCTAGCATAGCCAACTGCCGTATTTCTGCTGCAAATACGTCCACCAGCTCTCTCTTCCGTCTCACTTTGTCTAGCTTGGTGAAAGCAGCACAAGGCTCATCAATGAACGCTGACATTCTATTTTCTCTTTGTTCAGTTGGTCTGACTCATCCATCTCGAGGTATAATGCTGGTGCATTGCAGTTGTGAT
>OZ024759.1:32418469-32420969 GCA_964016885.1 Eledone cirrhosa | reverse complement strand
TTGGAAAAAAATGTCTTTAGATAAAAATAACAGGTCCATTCATGTTGACATCTCAAGATATATATCATCATCATCGTCATCATTGCGAGCACAATCAATCGAACATCGCTGACAAAGTCTCTCCACAATTTACGATTCTCCATTGCTCCGGTCAACAGTTTCCTACTGGGGTTTCTATTCTCACGTTTAATAACAAGTATTACTTAAATTCTTTCAATCCAGCGTCCTTGCTCTTGGACTCACTCTTTCCCTGTATCTGTCGAAATGGTCCTTACCAATTCCTGTTTGGAATAGGAAAAAGGGATTCCACACAAAAAGAACTCAACTACACAAGTCCCTGGCGGTAAGACCTTTGTTATCTTTTCTTTGAAAAGTTTCTAATTTTTTCCACCACTAAGAATCTTTCCTCAACAAAGAATTTAGATTTGAAACTATATAATTATATCGATATGTCTGGTTTCTCATTAAACTAATGATGTTTTTCTTTTTTCAACAAAATCACCGCACCGTTTACATACGCATAAAGTCCCCGATATCCGAATGGCAGCAGAAGAGCACCCGGAAGGGCTCCCAGAAGACATAACCTAGATGCTGTCCAGTCACTACTCGTACCCCATTCACACCCTCATTTATTTCCACAATATCATCCTTACTCTCAGCCCCACTTACGTCTCCACTCACACACAAACGCCCAGCCTTACTGTATGGTTTATATACACATAAAGTCTCCGGTATCCGAATGACAGCAGAAGGGCACGCAGAAGGGCACCCAGAAGGGCACCCAGAAGGACACACAGAAAGACACCCAGAACCCAGAAGGGCATCCAGAACCCAGAGGGCTCCCAGAAGAGTATCCAGAAGGACACCCAGAAGGGTATCCAGAAGATACCTAGTAGGGCATCCAGAACCCAGAAGGGCTCCCAGAAGGCACCCAGAAGGGCTCCCAGAAGGCACCCAGAAGATATGACCTAGATGCTGTCCAGCCCCCACTCGTACCCCATTCACACCCTCATTTACATCCACAATATTATCCTTGCTTTCAACCTCACTCACATCTCCCTCTCAACCCCACTCTCAGCCCCACTCACATCTCCCTCTCAACCTCACTCACACCTCCACTCACACCCTCAATCACCCCCCCCCACTCTCAGCCTCATTCACGTCTCACTCTCACTTCTAGATCCTGATCTGTATCTTGACGGGCTGGCTGTTGTGTGGAATCCTGACTGTCACCAATGCCTTCCCCAACGACCCCTCGTCTAAATCTTACAAAGCCAGAACAGACTCTCGCATCCACGTCCTGAAGAACTTCAGTTGGTTCTACTTCCCTTATCCATGTAAGTTTAAACTCACAGTCACACTCACACTCAAAACTAACACTCGAAAGGTTTACTTTAAAAAGCAGTGTTTGTCTTTACATTATCTATTAAACCTTTCGTTTCCCTATTTCAAATTAAAGAAGACACGACCATCATTTTCAATAAAATGTTAAAGTAATCAATGATTTGAAGGGATTTAGTAATATAATTAATTTTCTCGTTATTAAGCTGGTGTTTGGAACATAACTTTACAAAGGTTCTTACATAAGATTATGATGGAAGATCTTTAAAGACTTTAACCCTATCGTTACCATATTTCTAATGAAAGACACTGTTGGTATTTGGAACATAACTTAACAAAGGTTCTTACATAAAATTATGATGGAAGATCTTTAGATAAATATAAACACTTTAACCCTTTCGTTACCATATTTCTAATAAAAGACACTGTTGGTATTTGGAACATAACTTAACAAAGGTTCTTACATAAAATTATGATGGAAGATCTTTAGATAAATATAAACACTTTAACCCTTTCGTTACCATATTTCTAATAAAAGACACTGTTGGTATTTGGAACATAACTTAACAAAGGTTCTTACATAAAATTATGATGGAAGATCTGTAGATAAATATAAACACTTTAACCCTTTCGTTACCATATTTCTAATAAAAGACACTGTTGGTATTTGGAACATAACTTAACAAAGGTTCTTACATAAAATTATGATGGAAGATCTGTAGATAAATATAAACACTTTAACCCTTTCGTTACCATATTTCTAATAAAAGACACTGTTGGTATTTGGAACATAACTTAACAAAGGTTCTTACATAAAATTATGATGGAAGATCTGTAGATAAATATAAACACTTTAACCCTTTCGTTACCATATTTCCAATAAAAGACACTGTTGGTATTTGGAACATAACTTAACAAAGGTTCTTACATAAAATTATGATGGAAGATCTTTAGATAAATATAAACACTTTAACCCTTTCGTTACCATATTTCTAATAAAAGAGACTCTTGGTATTTGGAACATAACTTAACAAAGGTTCTTACATAAAATTATGATGGAAGATCTTTAGATAAATATAAACACTTTAACCCTTTCGTTACCATATTTCTAATAAAAGACACTGTTGGTATTTGGAACATAACTTAACAAAGGTTCTTA
>OZ024759.1:32405969-32413469 GCA_964016885.1 Eledone cirrhosa | reverse complement strand
ATATATATATAGGGCGGGGGGTGTATGTGTGTGTGTGTGCGTGATCAAACCATGTTGAGAACAAGAGTTAAATGATGATGATGACCATGTACACACACATACACACACACACACACACATATATATATATATATATATAATAAGAACAAAGTGGAGGTGGTACATAACAACCTTCTGCCCCTATATATATATATATATATATATATATATATATATATATATATATATATATATATATATATATATATATAACACGCACACACACATATATACATATATAATCATGTGTCCCGTAAGATTGTGGAATTAGAAGAAAAAATCAGGTGAACTCTCGGCAAAAGTGGCGCCGTACGTCTGTCTGAGAATCTTATCAAGTTGATCATGTTTCACCGCTGAGTCGAGCTTAGCTGTTAACCTTGTGTTCTTGTAACAAATATTTAGAGGACATAATACTTGGCTTAAGTCACGGTTTAAAATGTGGTTATTCATTTGAGTTAATTTATTCGTCTTATAGAGTTCTAGATTAAGGTAGACAGAATCTTCTGCTTGTATAATTAATATATACTACGTTAGTTGACTAATATATACAACGACATATGTAGAATAAAATATAGGATGGTATTCATAAAAAAGTGATAACCGAAAATAAAGTGACAAGATAATGTAAAATAAACGAAATTGGGGTTGTTTTGTGAGCTTGAATATATTAGCTTTGAGTGGTGTATCGACTAGAAAGGCATATATATATATATATATATGTGTGTGTGTGTGTGTGTGTGTGTGTGTGTGTGTGTGTGTGTGTGTGTGTGTGTGTGTGTGTGTGTGTGTGTGTATCTATACATCATCATCATCATATAAAGAAATGACTCCGGATTTAACCTACATTTAGTGATTATAAACAACCAGCAACAGCAGCTCTTTCACCTTTCTGTTGCGTCGAACTGAGACCAAAAAGGGCCGTAACTCTTTGCTGCAAAGCATGGCGCCTGACTCTCTACAAATACCGCCAATCCACCACCCTATTCATGTGACATAATATTGCATGTTTGAGTGTTAAAACTCCGAGTTCTGACACCAAACAAAATCTTCAAAGACAACAACATACCCCTGACAACAATAAGATTAAAGTAAATAAAGTGAAACCTATTTATGTATAAGTATGAGACGAAGTGAATGTCTGGATAACAGAATGGAGATTTATCGACAGAGTAGGGGAATACTAAGATTAAGCCGGTGTATAGGGGAGTGTGTATATATATATATCTTGTTGAGTCAACCAACGCCGCACGTTGAAATATTCCTCGGTACAGATGACTAGTAACTTACCTTAGATAACCTTAAACGATATCTCGTTTAGTTTGATATATATATATATATATATATATATATATATATATATATATATATATAATCTATCTTATTTCTCATTCTTTCTTCTGATGAAGGACTAGCGTCCGAAACGTTAAGACCCTCTTCCTGCTATATCAAGCGTTAACCTAATATATCCCTTCCTTATACTGTACCGATTGTGTTGTTATTTCTGTTTACCTTTTACACACACACACACACATATATATATAAAATCACGTTTAAGTTTTGAATTATTCTTCGCCTTGTATTATCAACTCATATATAAGGTTTAATCTATACATATAAAATATATATTGACTAGCTGAATTACCTGGAGTTTCCCGGGCTACTGCTGTTCTTATTCAGATTAGTAAACAATAAATATGGAGATATATTTTTTCGCATAATTATTTCAAAATATCTACATTTTATTTTTTAAAAAGTATCAAAATTGTAAAGATAATAGAATTTAGAAATGAAAATCTGTGAATCTTGAAGCATCTCAGGGTAAACAATATTCAATGTGTAATTTTTTGTTGGTGTCCAAATGAATAAATTGTTGTTGCTTCCAACTCCTGAGCAACCAACACACACAGACACACACACACACAGAGACAGACAGACAGACAGACACACACACACACACACACACACACAGACAGACACAGACACACACACACACAGAGACAGACAGACAGACAGACAGACAGACAGACACACACACACACACACACACACACACACACACACACACACACACACACACACACACACACACACACACACACACACACACATATAGAACAACAAATAATAAATTACCCACTTCAAGAAAATTTCTTATACGACCGTTTCATAGAATTCAGAACATATTATTTATAATCAATTCTAATAACTGGTATCAATCACCAATTATCGATTTTTTTGTAATTAACATCATTAAGACCACAGAAAGTTCCAATCATCAGTAAGAACGAGGTCTTATCTAAATTCTCCTCAGAATTCCCATTAACTAACCATCTGTAAGATGTTAGTTAACCATCTGTAAGATGTTAGTTAACCATCTGTAAGATGTTAGTTATATTCCTTTAGTGAGGCGTCTTACTTTAACAGAGACTGATGATGGTGATGATGGTAATAATGGTTGTGTTGGTGATGGTGATGATGATGACGGTGATGATTGTGATGATGGTTGTGCTGGTGATGGTGATCATGATGGTGGTGATGATGATGGGGATGATGGGGGTGGTGATGGTGATGATGGTAATGATGGTAATGATGGGTGCGCTGGTGATGGTGGTGATGATGGTGATGATTGTGATGATGATGGTTGTGCTGGTGGTGGTGGTGATGATGATGATGGCGGTGGTGATGATAGTGATTGTGATGATGGTTGTGCTGGCGATGTTGGGGATGGTCAAGGTGATGATGGTAATGGCGATGTGGTGATGATTGTGATGATGATGATGATGGTGATGATTGTGATGATGGTTGTGGTGGTGATGTTGATGATGATGGGGATGGTGATTGCGATGATGATGATTGTGATGGTGGTGATGGTGATGATGATGATGATGGTGATGATTGTGATGATGGTTGTGGTGGTGATGATGATGATGATGGGATGGTGATTGCGACGATGATGATTGTGATGGTGGTGATTGTGATGACTGTGGTGGTGGATACAATGATGACTAAACCATATCTTTCTCTTTCTCCCTCTTCTGCAGGTGGCCAGCAGACGCGTGTTCCAAGTCGTCGGTTTAATCTACATATTCTTCGGGATCATGGGCAAAGTTGGGGCCCTTTTTATAACCATTCCCTACCCGGTTCTTGGAGGAGTCCAGCTCCTTAGTTTTGGTATATTTATTGGTGTTGTTCTGTCCAATCTGCAATACATTGATTTGAATTCCACGAGGAATTTGGCAATCATCGGAATGGCTCTCCTACTTGGTCTGATGGTACCTTACTATGGAGAGAAAAACCCGGATGCTTTCGATACAGGTACGTACAACCTTTCTGTTGCTGCTGCTGTTGTTGTTGTTGTTGTTGTTGCTGTTGTTGCTGTTGTATGTCCTACTAGAGCTGTCCGCGTCAGATGTAGCCACGCCTACGAAATACACACCCATCACACGTAGTCACGCCTACAAAATAGCCCACACTCACACAAAACACATATCCATCACATGAAGCAACACCTACAGGACATCCCCATTATATGTGATCCCACCCACATGTAGTCATGTCTACCAGAAACACATCACATGAGACCACCCTCAGCGAAGACACCTCTATCAAGTGTAGCTCCCCACAATATATATATATATATATATATATATATATATATATATATATATATATATATATATATATATATATATATATATATATATATTGACAGCGATGAATTTGTTTTGCGAGGCTTTGGATATGAAATCGTGTGTCAAAACAAATATTGTTATACTTGGCGTAGATATACAATACAACAGGAGGAACATAATAGCACCACTGGCGAGGTTGCAAATGTGCAACGAAAGAACTTTGTTAAGACTATACATATATATATGTTTATATCTATATTATATCTGTATTTTTGACCGTTAGTCAGTCAATGAGGACCAAATGAATTAACTGATATAAAAGATACAGAAGCGAAAACCATCCCAAACAGTGAGAGCGTTCTGTAATTAATTCTGGCAATATTATTACCACAATATGACCCTCCCCAAGTATAACAATATATATATATATATATATATATATATATATATATATATATATATATATATATATATATATATATATATATATATATATATATACATGTATATACATATATATAAATATATATATTTATATATATATATATATATGTATTCACACACATATATATGTGTGTGTGTATGCATGTGTATGCAAATATATATATGTATGTGCGTATTTATATGTATGTGTGTATGTATAAGTTATGAGTGTATATATATATATATATATATGTGTGTGTGTGTGTGTGTGTGTGTGTGTGTTTCTCTATGATACAATCTGCAGTCAATCTTTATGTCAAACAGAATCTTTGATTATGGCAAACAGATTTGATGTCTGTAGACAAAACTGAACAGATGATATCAGTTGGAGGGGAAGTGGTGGTGATGTGGTGGTGGTGGTGTGGTGTTGGTGGTGGTGTGGTGGTGGTGTTGGTGTGGTGTTGGTGGTGTGGTGTTGGTGGTGGTGTGGTGGTGGTGTTGGTGTGGTGTTGGTGGTGTGGTGTTGGTGGTAGTGTGGTGGTGGTGTTGGTGTGGTGTTGGTGGTGTGGTGTTGGTGGTGGTGTGGTGGTGGTGTTGGTGTGGTGTTGGTGGTGTGGTGTTGGTGGTGGTGTGGTGGTGGTGTTGGTGTGGTGTTGGTGGTGTGGTGTTGGTGGTGGTGTGGTGGTGGTGTTGGTGTGGTGTTGGTGGTGTGGTGTTGGTGGTGGTGTGGTGGTGGTGTTGGTGTGGTGTTGGTGGTGTGGTGTTGGTGGTGGTGTGGTGGTGGTGTTGGTGTGGTGTTGGTGGTGTGGTGTTGGTCGTGTTAGTGTGGTGTTGGTGTGGTGGTGATGTTGCTGTAGTGGTGTTGGTGGCGTGTTGGTGGCGTGGTGGTGGTGGTGGTGGTGTTGGTGGTGGTGGTGGTGGTGTTGGTGGTGGTGTTGTGGTGGTGTTGGTGGTGTGGTGTTGGTGGTGCTGTGGTGTTGGTGGTGTGGTGTTGGTGGTGTGGTGTTGGTGGTGTGGTTGGTGTGGTGGTGGTGGTGTTGCTAGGGTGGTGTTGGTGGGGGGGGGACGACCATACCAGGTGAGGGTAATACTAACAGCATCCACTATACAACCTACACAGGTGAAAGAAGGGCCATATTAAGAACTCCCTGTCATTACAGATCCTACACAGAGTACATTTATACTTTCCTGAGAACATTGGTGGTCAACAGAGTACGTCAATGCTCGCTAGATTACACTGGTGCGCGTCAGAGTACACTGGTGTTCGGCAGAGTACTTTGATAGGTTGCTAAAGTACATTGGTGGTCACCAGAGTACGTCGGAGCTCGCGAGATTACATAAGTACTTGCCAGAGTAGACTGGTATTCTCTGGTTTACATTGATATGTTTCTAGAGTACATTGCTGTATACTAGAGTACATTGGTGGTCACCAGAGTACACTGGTGCTTGTCACAGTACACTGCTACTCGATAGAGTACTTTGATAGGTTGCTAGAGTACATTGGTGTGTACTAGAGTACATTGGTGGTCACCAGAGTACACTGGTGCTTGTCACAGTACACTGCTACTCGATAGAGTACTTTGATAGGTTTCTAGAGTACATTGCTGTATACTAGAGTACATCGGTGGTCACCAGAGTACACTGGTGCTTGTCACAGTACACTGCTACTCGATAGAGTACTTTGATAGGTTGCTAGAGTACATTGGTGTGTACTAGAGTACATTGGTGGTCACCAGAGTACACTGGTGCTTGTCACAGTACACTGGTACTCGATAGAGTACTTTGATAGGTTGCTAGAGTACATTGGTGTGTACTAGAGTACATTGGTGGTCACCAGAGTACACTGGTGCTTGTCACAGTACACTGCTACTCGATAGAGTACTTTGATAGGTTACTAGAGTACATTGGTGTGTACTAGAGTACATTGGTGGCCACCAGAGTACACTGGTGCTTGTCACAGTACACTGCTACTCGATAGAGTACTTTGATAGGTTACTAGAGTACATTGGTGTGTACTAGAGTACATTGGTGGCCACCAGAGTACGCCGGTGCTCGCCAGAGCTCACTGTTACTCGCTGAAGTACAGTAGTACTTAACAGAGTACATTGGTACCCGTCAGAGTATATAGATGAAAGGAATCTCTGCGGTATTTCGTTACAAAGACAGGAAATGTCTATTGAATCTGTAAACATGAGATAACAGTAATGGTGGTGGTGGTATTGGTGATGGTGGTAGTGTTATTGGTGGTGGTACTGGTGGTGGTGGTGGTGGTGGTGGTGGTATTGGTGGTGGTGTTAGTGTTATTGGTGGTGGTGTTAGTGTTATTGGTGGTGGTAGTGGTGGTGGTGGTAGTGATGATGATGGTGGTGGTGGTGGTGATGGTGTTGTCGATGGTAGTGTTATTGGTGGTGGTAGTGGTGGTGATAGTAGTGGTGGTAGTGGTGATGATAGTGGTGGTGGTAATGGTGTTGATAATGATAGTGGTGGGGATGATGGTGATAGTAATAGTGGTGATGGTGATGCTATTGGTGGTGATGATGATGATACCGATGGTAATTACAATGACGAAGACGATGATGATGATGGTTGCAATGAGGAGATGGACATTATCCAACATTACTAAGATATCTTTGTTAATGAACCATGGTGTGATGTTTAATGGCTTAATGGTACCGCCACACCACCACACACCACCACACACCACACACACCACACACCACCACCACCACACACCACCACACACCACCACACCACCACCACCACACACCACCACCACCACCACACACCACCACCACCACCACCATCATCACCACGACTAACATCACCACCACCATCATCACCACGGCTAACATAACAACCACCACTGCTATCATCACCACCACCAGTGTGACCCGCCCCCACTACCACACCTACAACGGTGACCACCAAAATTTTACCATGGACACCACCACCACCACCACCACCAACAACAACAACACCACCACTGTGAGTGCCCACAAACACACCTACAACGGTGACAAACCCACCCCACCCCACCATTAATAAACGTTTCAAAGATTAGAAATATTGAATAATCTTGAGAAATTGTGGCCTCTTACATCAAAGACTGATAACAACAACAACAACAATAATAGCAACAACAACAACGATGACAGCAGATACAATAATGACAACGACGACAACAACATCAACAGCAGACATAACAACAACAATAACAAATAGCAATCATATTTTGCGGAAGTTGATGACTTTAATGCACTGGGATAATTGCTGGCCTTGTGCCTAAAGTAGAAACAATTATTAGTATATAAAATGGGCGGTGAATTGGCAGTATCGGTAGAGGGTCGGACGCCATGCTTTGACGCATAGCACTGTGTCAATAATTGTCACAAGTGTAGTGTTTGTA
>OZ024759.1:32395969-32398469 GCA_964016885.1 Eledone cirrhosa | reverse complement strand
TATCGATACATAGGTGTATGTCTAAATATATATATATATACATACATATATATATATGTCTATCTATCTATCTATATATATATATGTCTATATATATATGTCTATATATATATGTCTATATATATATATATATATATATATATATATATATATATACATATATATATATATATATATAGACACACACATATGTATCTACACACACACACACACACACACACACACACACACACACACACACACACACACACACACACACACAGTAGCACATATATATTAATGTAAAGTGATTAGGCTAGTTAATAACTGTAACTATAAATATTGAAATTTAAAAAGTATCGTCACACATCTCGCTAATTACCGAACAACATCACAGATTAACGATACTTCAAGTCCACACAACAAACCATAAATTATTCGAATTTTTATATGAGAAATTACCACCTTCTCTCCCAACTCCGATCTTTTCCTAATAATAATATTAATAATAATATTATTAATAATAACCATCATGCTAACGTTCCCCACAAATATGCAAATTCTGGGGCCCCGCATATAAATTGATCAATTGATGGTATTGATTTCAAATTGTGAAATATTATATTATTTACGTGGTGTCGTTGACATATTTCTACACCCTACAACACCCCACCTCTCTCTCTCTCTCTCTCTCTCTCTCTCTCACACACACACACACACACACACACACACACACACACACACACACACACAATAACATGAAATTTGCATTTGGAAAAAAGTTATTGATAATAATTTATATCAATGGCTAACGCAGCGGATATGGCTGGCTGTTCTTCATTACTGCAACACTTCCGCCCACGAGATCGCACGTAGCTAAGATACTGCTTTTCAATCGAACTTCGAGAGTTTCTATCCAGCTTTTCCGTTCTTTTTTTTCTTTTATTGTTTGATGAATTCTAAAAAAAAACCCTTTATTTATTTATTTATTTATAGTTTAGAAAATAGTAGGAGGGGGGGGGGGTCTGTAGGGGTACAGCAATGCAAATATGAAATTAAATATAAAAAATGACGGTAACAAAGCTGTAGTCCTTAATATTTCAGGATAAAATCCCTTCGTCAAATGAAGCCAGGGATAGGAATACTGGCAATTTCCGAATCAACGAATCTATTAAAAAAATATCTACTACCCTCATCAGCTGCCACCTGGACTAGATCATTGCAATTTTGAATAAAATCTCAGAATCAAATAAAATATCTACTCCAGTAGTCCAAGACCCTAATTAACACTCAACTGGAACCCTTAACCCAGCAGCTAACATAGACATACACACCACTGCAGTTTATTCCACTTTAATATTTGATACAACCATAGCTTAGATCAGAACATAGCCTAACTTAAACCCTCCTAATCAACACCAGACAAGAACCCTTAACCCAGCGGCTAACATAGACATAACACCACTACAGTTTATTCAACTTATACGATAGATACAACCATATCTGAGAACAAATACCACATGATTCATTAACCATATCCAGCCTTGATAAAAACCAGACATTCAGATTAGACGACACTGGCTTAAGAACAACACGAGATATCCTACTCCAAGTCAAAAGAGACGAAAGGATTTTATTCCGAAATATTGATAATATTCATCTTACTCCCGTAACTTCCGAGAGAGTCGTAGGGGCGCCATATTTACATATAGGCATTTTTAAACCTGGTGGAGCCCATCTCCTCACTAGGCCTAAACACATCAGATTTCTTCCAGAGAAGGATATAGAGAATGAGAGAATGAAAGTGAGAATGATACAGAGGAAGAATCGACCCCAGTACTTAACTGGTACTTTTTATATCAACCTTGAATGAGAGAGAGGAAGTGAAGAAGAGATATAGAGGAAGAATTTACCCCAGTACTTAACTGGTACTTTTTATATCAACCTTGAATGATAGAGAGGAAGTGAAGAAGAGATATAGAGGAAGAATCGACCCCAGTACTTAACTGGTACTTTTTATATCAACCTTGAATGATAGAGAGGAAGTGAAGAAGAGATATAGAGGAAGAATCGACCCCAGTACTTAACTGGTACTTTTTATATCAACCTTGAATGAGAGAGAGGAAGTGAAGAAGAGATATAGAGGAAGAATCGACCCCAGTAATTAACTGGTACATTTTTTTTATCAACTTCGAATGGACGAAAGGCAAAATTGACTTCGGTAGAGAACAGAAACTAAAGCGCAAAGCATTCAATCCGATGTTCTAACGACTCTGTGAATTCGCTGCCATTTAATTAAGAATTAATTAAATGCTTCCAACTTATCAATCCAACGACTTTACTCTCGTTATTTTATTCAAAGGTAGAGCAAAACCAGACAAAAGGTCTTACTTTCTGATCTAAGTTCAAATCTCTCTGTTGCATTCAACTTTGTATTTCATCCTTCTCAGCGTCGATAAAATAAACTACCAGCCAAGTACTGTTGGTGATACAATCAACTGATTTGCACTAGATACTTGTA
>OZ024759.1:32383469-32385969 GCA_964016885.1 Eledone cirrhosa | reverse complement strand
TCTACACTCAATATATACACTCTATACTCTATATATACACTCTATACTCTATATATACACTCTGTACTCTATATATACACTCTATACTCTATATATACTATATATACTCTATATATACACTCTATACTCTATATATACACTCTATACTCTATATATACACTCTACACTCAATATATACACTCTATACTCAATATATACACTCTATACTCTATATATACACTCTATACTCTATATATACACTCTATACTCAATATATACACTCTATACTCAATATATACACTCTATACTCTATATATACACTCTATACTCTATATATACACTCTATACTCAATATATACACTCTGTACTCTATATATACACTCTATACTCTATATATACTATATATACTCTATATATACACTCTATACTCTATATATACACTCTATACTCTATATATACACTCTATACTCTATATATACACTCTACACTCAATATATACACTCTATACTCTATATATACACTCTATACTCTATATATACACTCTACACTCAATATATACACTCTATACTCAATATATACACTCTGTACTCTCTATATACACTCTATACTCAATATATACACTCTATACTCTATATATACACTCTATACTCTATATATACACTCTATACTCTATATATACACTATATATGAGGTTGTCCAAAGGGAAAAGCACTGATCGACACAGCTTGGCACAAGTGACGTCGCAACTCATTTCTACAGCTGTGTGAACTGGAGCAACGTGAAATAAAGTGTCTTGCTCAAGGACACAACACATCACCTGGTCCGGAAATCGAACTCACAACTTTACAATTGCAAGCCCAACACTCCAACTACTAAGCCACGCGCGTTCATTCTTTACAATTAGGCACTGATAAAACCAATTATCAACAATTTTCTTTCATATTTGACTAATAAACCATCCAGACTTTACATTTAGTAATTACTAAAACATTCAGTTTTAATTCATTGCCGATTATTTCCGATTGTTGCCGATGTTTTCATTTATTTATTTCACTTGCGTGATACTTAAGATTACCTACTAAGTTGCTGATCCGTGCTAATTATATTACAAATTGATATAACTCGCTAATTAACTTAGAAAGACAATTACTTCTTCTATAACTGAAGCAGTTTTTTTTTTTACTTTTATTTTAATTTTTTTAAAGTTTTACACCATCGCAAAACATAACAAAAAACGAAAAAAATTATCAAAATAAAATAAATTCTAAAATTGAAAAAAAAAAAATCAAAGGCCAAAAGAAAACAAGGAAAATTTTAATTAATTATTTAATATCGAGATGTAATTAGTAGTGTATTCAATCAATCAATATTTATAATGATTTTTTTGAGGTTCATTTCACTGGTTTTACTAATCAAAAGTATCCATTAATTGGTGATTAGTGGAAATGTGTGGCCCAGTGGTTAGGGTGTAAGACTGACGATCATAAGGTCGTGAATTCGATTCCAGGGTCTGGCGACGTGTTGGGATTTTGACGAAAACACATAGTACTGAGGGCGAGTATCATTAGAACACCCGAGAAACCGGCTTTGAGATGAAACCTTGAGGGCCAGCGGAATCTTCATAGGTGTAAGCTGTAAGAACAACAGCATTATAGGACTGGGGTTTCTATCATTAAAACACTCCTATAAGATATAACTTTGTAGGAAGTCAGTTAAACCTACATCAGCAACATGCCAGGACAGGGTTCCTATCCTCCGATATGATACAACCTCAGAAAAGGCCAGCTAAACCTAGATAGGTGTGAGCAGTAACATGATAAGCTGTTGAAACCTCCTATGAGATACAATTTTGTAGGGGGCCAGCTAAGCCTAGATACGTGCGAGCTGTAATATCAACATGATAAGACTGTTGAAACATCCTATGATATACAATTTTGTAGGGGGCCAGCTAAGCCTAGATACGTGCGAGCTGTAATATCAACAAAATTACAGGACTGAGCCCTCTATCATTAGAACTTCCGAGAAACCTACTATAAGATGTAATCTCGCAGGGAGGGAGCCAGATAAATCTACAGAGGTGTGAGGTATAACACCAACAATATGTAAGGACTGGGGCCCTCTATCATCAAAGCACTTAAGAAATCTACTATGAAATGCAACCTCATAAGAGGCCAGCTAAACTTACATAGGTGTAAACACTAACAACAATATAATATGACTGGGGCCCGCTATCATAAAAACACTCAGGAAACCTCCTATGAGATGTAACCTTGTGAGAAGCCGGGTAAACTTACATAGGTGTGTGGTATGACATCAACATGTTAGGACTGGGATCTCTATCATTAAAACACCTAAGAAACCTCCTATGAGATGTAAGCTTGTGGGAAGGAACTGTAACATCAACAACATGTTAGGACTGAGACCTCTATCATTAAAACACGAGAGAAACCTGTAAAAACAACCGCAACCATCTTTGTTTCTATGATACAAAACTATATATTTTAAGGTGTTTATATCTAAA
>OZ024759.1:32370969-32378469 GCA_964016885.1 Eledone cirrhosa | reverse complement strand
TTCAAATCTCGCCGAGGTCAACTTTGACTTTCATCCTTTCGAGGTCGATAAAGAAAGTACCAGTCTAATACTGGGGTCAATTCTTCTTCTATATCTCTTTCTCGCATCTCTCACTCACTCTCACTCTTTCGCTTTCGCGAGAAGAAAATTATCGTGGAATTCATTCATTTCTTGTGGATAATCAAACACACACACACACACACACACACACACACACACATACATATATATATATGTATACATATGTGTGGTGTGTGTTTATAAATAAATATATATTGGGAATTACCAGTTTAGACTTGAAAAACCATATGCAACTAAATACACGATACTTGCGAAAGTATATATATATATATATATATATATATATATATATATATATATTGAAATTATATATATATATATACATATATATATAATTTCAATATATATATATATATATATATATATATACATATATATATATATAATTTCAATATATATATATATGTGTATATATATATATATATATAGAGAGAGAGAGATACATACACACAAACACTTACACACACACACACACACACACACACACATATATATATATATATATATATATAATTTCAATATATATATATATATATATATATATATATATATATATATATATATATATATACGTATATATATATATATATATATATATATATATATATATATATATATATATATATATATATATATATATACATATATATATATACATATATATATATATAATTTCAATATATATATAGAGAGAGAGATACATACACACAAACACTTACACACACACACACGCACACACACACAAACACACACGTATATATATACACTCATATATCAAATGTATGCAAACGAAAATAAAAAATGAAAAAAATAAAACAGCGATGGCAGAAACAAGTGTCAGTTGCTACAACTTCAGTTTTCATTATTTATTTATTTAACTACTTCCACCATTTCTTTGCTATATCATATTCTACATTATTACTTTGGTTCTTTCTTCGAAATACCAGAATAGAAATATCTCATAAAATTTAAAAAATGTAAATGTTATAATCTAATAACATATTTCTTTCTATCACACATACACGAAAAAAAAAAAATTTTTTTTAAAATTAATTATTTACAAGTTTGTTTTTTTAATTATTAATATTAATTATGATTTTTCGAAACTTTACAAAATATTTTAGAATGTAGAAACATTTTGAAATTTTTCGTTCTTATAGTTAAAACAAAATTATATCATTTTTATTTATTTTTTTAAATATTTCTTGAATATATTTGCATAGAAAATGAGCAAAGCTAGAATTTAATGAATTCAACAAATACACATACACACGCACACACACACACACACACAAACATATATATATATATATATATATACATTTACACACACAGACACTCACACACACACACATATATATATCTATCTATATATATATATACATACATTTATACACACACACACACACACACACACACCTCACACACACACACATATATATATTTATGTGTATTTCAAATACACAATTCACAACACACAAAAACCAAATGGTGTAGGACAGAACAAAGGAGTTACACACAATAACAAAATAGTCACTGAGGAGGTCACAGAATGTGTGACGAAAGAGCTTTGGCAATAAACAAACAACCATCCGGTTATTAAACCAACCAACTGGAAATTTGTAATAAATTGAAGTGAAAACCTACAGGTGCGTGTATTTCTATTGGCAGCATGACCCTCCCAAAGTATATATATATACATATATATATATATATATATATGCGTGCGTGTGTGTATGTATATATATATAAATGTATGTATATATATATATATATATATATATATATATATATATATATATATATATATATATATATATATATAGTGACGAAACATAAGTCAATTGCATGAACTCATAATCCTTTATTTACTGCTATATATATTTCGATGATAGCCATTGAATGGCTATGACCTCATCAGGCAGTTAGTCAGTTCTTAGATATGCCAGGTCTGTGTGTATAGTGTTGATGGTATCAGAGCCTTGGGACATATATATGTGTGTGTGTGTGTGTGTGTCTATGTGAGTGTGTGTGTGTCTATGTGAGAGTGTGTGTGTATGTATATATATAAATGTATGTTTATATATATATATATATATATATATATATATATATATGTATGTGTGTGTGTGTGTGTGTGTGTGTGTGTGTGTGTGTGTGTGTGTGTGTGTGTGTGTGTGTGTGTGTGTGTGTGTGTGTATGTATATAAATGTATGTATATATATATATGGTTAGAACAAGAAAAATAATAATTAGTTCTTCTAATTGATGTATCAATCCCCACAGACGACAGTATATCTACCAAGGAAAAGGAGAAAATATCCAAATATAAAGATCTAGAGATAGAAATAACCCGAATGAGGATGATGAAGACAGAAACAATACCTATAATAACAGAGGCTCTAGGAATGATAAAAAAAACACACAGACAGACACAGAGACAGATTCATAACCAACACCCCAGGACTTACAAATATATACAGCATACAGTAAATAACACTACTAGGCACTGCACACGTATTACGTCCTCGATATAATAGAAACAACACTACAAAACCCACACTGCACATACCCAAGTCGCACAGACTGCGCTCGCTAATGCAGTGATAATGTGCAAAATAATAATGATGACGATATTAATAATAATAATAATAATTGTTTCCTTTTTGACACAAGGCCAGCAATTACCCAGTGCATTACTGGTACTTCATTTTATCGACAATAATAATAATAATAATAATAATAATAATAATAATAATAATAATAAGGAGTGATGTCGATAGACTCTACTTAAGGAGATCTGAAGGTGGAAGAGGTCTTATCAGCATAGAGGACTGTGTTCAGATGGAGAAAAGCAACCTACACAAATACGTGACTGATAGTAGGGAGCCAATGCTCAGAATTGTACTGAAGGAGAGGACAATAGACCAGGGGATGTCCAGGGAGGAAATAACAACAAGGAGAAAGAGCAACCTTCATAGTGCCTTCTTTGATAAAACTGAATTTAGAGATCCACAGATATGCAACTGGTTGAAAAGAGGAGACCTTAAAAAGGCTACAGAAGGAATGCTAATGGCTGCGCAAGAGCAGGTCCTCAAAACGAAGTGGCTGAAACACCATATTTACAAGGAGGAGGCTAGCCCACTGTGTAGGATCTGTGGAGAGAGAGAGGAGACTGTGGCTCACATTGTATCCGAGTGTAAACACCTAGACCAGACTCACTCTAAAGGCTGGAGACTTGATGTGATGGGCAGGGTGATCCACTGGCACCTATGCAAAGTAAACAATTTATCACATTCTGAGAAGTGGTATGAGCATAAGCCAGAGTCGGTGATGGAAAATGATCAGGTGAAGGTGCTGTGGGATTTTAGGGTACAGACGGACAAGAAACTGGAACACAATACACCTGACCTGGTGGTTTTGGACAAGGGAAAAAGATCGTGCCTGGTTGTGGATGTAGCCTGCCCATTCGACACGAGAGTGCAAGAGAAGGAGAGGGAGACAATTAACCGATACCAGGACTTAAAGTGGGAGGTAAAAAGGATTTGGAACTGCCATGAAGTCAAAGTGGTCCCGATTGTCATAGGTGCACTAGGTACTATCTCAAAGAGTTTCCAAGGATGGTTAAAGAAAATTGGTCCCGCCCCGCTTTTTGGAACACTTCAAAAGGCATGCTTGCTGGGAACAGCAAGAACCCTCCGATACGTCCTGAATATCTGAGGCTGCAGGTAGAGGCTTGATATTCATTTCAACAAACTTTCCAGTTAACTAACATCAATGACTGAGACTCAAAGAACAACAATAATAATAATAATAGTAATAAAAAAAATGATGATACAGAGGTGAACATAGAAAAAGTTGTTTGAACAGCTTTAAATAATATTAATTATGTTAAATTAAGTTTTGGAAGATCTTGTGTCAATGAAAGACACTAATAACTGGTGGAATTATAAACATAGTGTCTATCCAATCATTCTGTGAAATAATTCTTGAAGAAAGAAGAAAGAGGAAAAAAGAAAAAAGAAAAAAAAAAGAAAAAAGAAAGAAAATCATGAAAAAAACTTTGTTAAATTTTAATTAATATTTACAAGATCAGAATAAGAAAACTTAAAAAAATATTAAATTAAAACAAAAACACCAAAACGAAAAAAAAACCCTGATTAAAAATCATAATTTTAAAACAGTAATTTGCATTCTTGTTGCCTTTGGTTTCGTTTCGTTTATTTTCTGATATATATATATATATATATATATATATATATATATATATATATATATATATATGTATGTATGTATATATATATATATATATATATATATATGTGTGTGTGTGTGTGTATGTATATATATATATATGTGTGTGTGTGTATGTATATTTATATATATGTGTGTGTGTATGTATATATATATATATATATATATATATATATATATATATGTATATATATATATATGTGTATATGTATATATATATATATATATATATATATATATATATATATATATATATATATATATATATATATATATATATATATATATATATATATGATATATATATATATATAATATGTTTTTGTAGTTCTGTTTTTGAAGTTTGTGGTGGTGGCGTTTTGTTTGTTTGCAATTTTTATATTATTTTTATATTATTTATTGCAGAAAGTTTCCAGGCGGTTGGAAACAAAAACAGAAACGGAAACAGGAATGAAAAGAGGATGAAAAGAAAGGATTGTATGGTATGATTGAATAATAATAACGAAAATAATAATAATAATAATAATAATACTTTCTTTATTAACCACAAGGGTTTACATAAAGTAGACATTAAGGACAGTACAGGACAATACAGGGCGGTACAAATGGGCATTTCTGCGTGTAAAAAACAAAAACAGAGGATGTAACAAAAATTAACAATGAAAAATTCTCCAATAGGGGGGGGGGGGGGAGACTTCCGAGGAACATTTGTGGAGAAAGCCCATTAAAAGGCCACAGCGACCCTGAACACCAGGACAAGTGCCCTCTCCCAGTTTTCCACCTTTAATTTACAGACACAATAATAATAATGTTTCTTTCTTAACCACAAGGGTTGACATACAGTATAACATTAAGGACAGCACAGGATGGTACAAATGGGCATTTCTGCGTGTAAAGAAGAAAAACAAAGGAAATTACAAAAAAAAAGAAATAAAGGATAATTTCCAAATTGGGGGGGGGGGGGGGGACTTCCGAGGGAGACTCGTGGAGAAAGCCCATTAAAAAAGCCACGGTGACCCTAGCCAACCGGGCAAGTGCCCTCTCTCAGTTTTCCACCTTCAATTTGCAGGCGCATACTCAGAGCATGCTTGCCTCTCTCATCCATCTTTCAACAAATTGCTGGGAAGAGAGCACTTCCCTCTCCACCCTGATTTTCCTTTTCAAATGAAATTTGAAAAAGTTAATCATTATTATTATTATTATTATTATTATTATTATTATTATTATTATTATAGTTGCATTTATCTTGCTTTATGTTCATACGAGTTATCACCAAGTCACAACCAGTGACCTCAAGAGACAACAAGGTCCGCCATGTTCAAGAAAGAACATACATACACACACATGCATCTTTAGGTGTTTAGACTTGTGATGTACTTATATTGACAGAATCTTCCTTAGTATATGGGCAATTCCCATTAGTACTATCTTTTGTATTTCTCCTATACGCGGGTTTCCTGGGATTTGCGATAAGTAATCATTAGACCCCTTAGGTATCATTCCTAGAGCGCCTACAACCACTGGTATTGTTTTAGTTCTCAATTTCCACATTTTTCCAATTTCTATCTCCAGGTCCTTATACTTGCTCAATTTTTCAAATGTTTTTATAGATATATTCTTGTCTATTGGAACGGACATATCAATTAGCAGGTATACCCCCTTTTTAAAGTCCTTCAGTATTATATCAGGTCTATTTGCATCTATTTTTCGGTCTGTTTGGATGCTAAAGTTCCACAAGATTGAGATGTGATCTTTTTCAAGTATGGGAGGTGGTTGATGCTCCCACCAATTCTTTTGATGGGGCAGGTCAAAATGCTTACACATTATCCAATGCAGGTATTGTGCAGCTCTGTCATGCCTGTTTAGGTATTCGGTTGGAGCTATAGGACTGCACATTGAGATTATATGATCAATGGTCTCTGGTTGTTTTTTACATACACGGCATAATGGGCTGTATCCATTTTCTTATTATGTTGGCTTGGTAATTTTTTGTTGGCAGACAGTGATCTTGTGCTGATATAATCAGTCCTTCAGTCTCCGATTTCAGTCCAGAGTATGCCAACCACTGATGGGTTAAAGTTTTGTCAACATCAGGATTGTTAGCTCTTATTATTATTATTATTATTATTATTATTATTATTATT
The DNA here is from genome assembly GCA_964016885.1 of Eledone cirrhosa. NCBI lineage: Eukaryota > Metazoa > Mollusca > Cephalopoda > Octopoda > Eledonidae > Eledone > Eledone cirrhosa. The sequence goes on along the minus strand of OZ024759.1, from coordinate 32,371,990 downwards.
ATTATTATTATTATTATTATAAAAAGAATTGGATAGAAAAACAAAGAAAGTACCTACAGTGTGTTTTATAAGAAGGGTGATGTTAACAGAGTGTACTTAAGGAGATCTGAAGGTGGGGAAGATATCTTATCAGCGTGGAGGACTGTTTACACAAATATGTGTTTGAGAGTAACGAGGCAATGTTTAAGTTTTATTGAAGGAGGAGATAATAGACCAAGGGATGTCCAAGAAATAAGTAACAACCAAAAGGAACAAAAAACTGAATGAAAAAGGCCCATCAAAGTATCTTGAAAATACAAACAAACAAAAAAAAAACAGAGTTCAGAGATGCGCAGGCATGGCACTGGTTAAGAAAGAGGACCTTAAGAAAGCTACAAGGGAATGCTACTGGTTGTACAGGAGCAATTGCTTATAACGAAGTGGATGAAACATCATATTGACAAGCAGGAGGCTAGTCAGCTGTATAGGATTTGTGGAGAGAGAAAAGAAACTGTGGCTCTCATCGTATCCAAGTGTAAACACCTAGCCCAGACTCACTATAAAGTATGGAGGCATGATATCATAGGAAGAGTGATCCCCTAGAATTTAGGCAAACTGAATAATTTACCGTAACCTAAGAAGTGATATTAGTATAAACTAGAATCTGTGACAGGAAACAATCAGGTGAGAAGGTGCTGTAGCAATATCAGGATACAAACAGATAAAGAATTAGAACACAATAGGCCTGATCTGGTGGGTTTTGATAAGGAAAAAAGATCTTGCTTGATTATAGATATAGCTTGTCCCTTAGACTCACTAGTGCAAGAAAAGGAGAAGGATAAAATTAACCGTTACCAGGATCTAAAGTGGGAACTGAAAATGATTTAGGACTGTCATAAGATCAAGGTCATCCCCGTCGTCATAGGAGCACTAGGTACTGTCTCGAAGAGTTCCCAAGGCTGGCTAAAGGACATTAACTCAGGCATGCTTACTGGGAACAGCAAAGATGCTCCGATAAGTCCTGAACATCTGAGGCTGCAGC
>OZ024759.1:32358469-32368469 GCA_964016885.1 Eledone cirrhosa | reverse complement strand
AATCCACTTCTTCTTCTTCTTCTTCTTCTTCTTCTTCTTCTTCTTCTTCTTCTTCTTCTTCTTCTTCTTCTACCCCCCCCCCTTCCATCATCCTCTTCCTCTTATTCTCTCATTTATTCCTAAGAGGATCGCCGAAGCAGAGTACGCAATCACTCCCTCCAGCGGATTCTGTCAGAGGCAACCGTCTCCAACAGATCCAGCTGGTTCCACGAGCGAGACCAGCCGAGCAACATGGTCGGATGTTATCCAACCATCTTGCTTGGGGGTCTACCCCTGGGTCTCCTACCTGTTGGTTTTGCCTGTAAAATCCGTCCAGCGCGATTCTTTCCTGAGACATTCTAACCACATGCCCATAGTATCAGAGCTGTGATCTCTCAATTCGCAGAAGTAGCTGCTCTACCTGGGGTGACTCTCTGATCTCCGAGCTACACTCCTTCGTTAAATGGCATTAATTCCTATGGAATTTTTTATTTATTTTCCTTATATATATATATATATAAGGAAAATAAAAAAAATTCCATATTAACCCTTATTAATATATATATATATGCCTATATATATATATGTGTGTATAGATATATATATATGTGTATAGATATGTATATCCATACCCCACATGTGTATACATATACATATAAATATATCTATGCATATATACATAAATACAGTATACATATTCATACATTTATACACACACACAATGTTAACTATCGCCGTATTTTGACTAAAGAAATTAAAGAAATTATTTAGCCTGATAGTGGGGTTAAGAACCCTCGGAGAAATGAAAAAACTCCGAGGGTTCTTAACCCCACTATCAGGCTAAATAATTTCTTTAATTTCTTTAGTCAAAATACGGCGATAGTTAACATTTCTAATAATTTCAAATGCACTCGCTGTTTCGAAAATATTCTTACTTAATATATATATATATATACATGAATATATATATAATATATATATATATACATACATATATACATGTATATATATATATATATATATATATATATATATATATATATATACACCAACACATATTCAAACAAAATGATTAATTCTGTCTAACAGACCAGACAACGAGAACAAAAATGACAATACTAATATTACTACTACTACTACTACTACTACTACTACTACTACTACTACTACTACTACTACTACTACTAATAATAATAATAATAATAATAACAATAACAATAACAACAACAAGACCAACAATAACAACAATAACCAGAACAGTAATAACTTAGATGCAGGTTGTTTCGCCTGGCGTAATTGTCACGATTTCCAGTCTGTAGATTCCAATCTATAGGAGAGGCGATACACAGAGAATTAAACTTGCTTTATTCCATTTTCTATGGAATATTTCCACTTAATTATTGAAGAGGTCTTCACGGAAATCTCCACGTGAATATTCTACGATTAACACCAACATTTACTGTTTTTCTGTTACATTTGTCACCTGGTAGTAACAAACTGACAGACGCGGTAAAAAGTCCTTAGTTATCTATTTGAAATTATATATATATATATATATATATATATATATATATATATATAAAAGAGACTGGAAACGGGCCGATCGTGAGATTGTTCCAGCGAAACAATGTTTCCTTTACATTGCCCTTTCCGTTGCTCATACTTCCTGTTGGTCGCAATTCCTTAGAGAAGAATGTTCAGAACAAGGAAACAATGTTTCCACTGGTCTTTACTTTAGAGATACTATCTGTTGGTTGAGGAAAGGAGCTTATCATCAGATGTGACCAAGGAAACAATGTTTCCACTGGTCTTTACATTAGTGATACTATCTGTTGGTTGAGGAAAGGAGCTTATCATCAGATGTGACCAAGGAAACAATGTTTCCACTGGTCTTTACTTTAGAGATACTATCTGTTGGTTGAGGAAAGGAGCTTATCATCAGATGTGACCAAGGAAACAATGTTTCCACTGGTCTTTACATTAGTGATACTATCTGTTGGTTGAGGAAAGGAGCTTATCATCAGATGTGACCAAGGAAACAATGTTTCCACTGGTCTTTACTTTAGTGATACTATCTGTTGGTTGAAGAAAGGAGCTTATCATCAGATGTGACCGAGGAAACAATGTTTCCATTGGTCTTTACTTTAGTGATACTATCTGTTGGTTGAAGAAAGGAGCTTATCATCAGATGTGACCAAGGAAACAATGTTTCCACTGGTCTTTACATTAGTGATACTATCTGTTGGTTGAAGAAAGGAGCTTATCATCAGATGTGACCAAGGAAACAATGTTTCCATTGGTCTTTACATTAGTGATACTATCTGTTGGTTGAAGAAAGGAGCTTATCATCAGATGTGACCAAGGAAACAATGTTTCTATTGGGCTCTCCTTTCAACTGTCGAAATTATCTGCCAGTCACAACTGACAGAAATGTTGTTTTTCCAGAGAGATGAGACGGGATTCGAACTCACAGAGCCAGGATAAGTACTACAAAGCATCTCGTTTGTCTCTCTAATAACTCCGCTAATCTGTCGCTCCTGCTCGAATGGGTGGCAGTGAAAGTTTCAAACTGTTTTATTCTTTCGAAATCATCAAGCCTTACCTGTTTCTTTCAAACAAACGAAACAGGTCTAGTTCTGTAGAAGTCATTTTTGTATGAAATAAATCATTTACTTTCTCTCCTTAATGTATTGAGTACCTTATGTAAAGCCACACATACGTATATATATATATATATATATATATATATATATATATATATATAGATATATAGATATATATGTACTTATGTATATATATATATATATATATATATATATATATATATATATATATATATATATATATATGTACTTATGTATATATATATACTTACGTATATATATATATATATGTACTTATGTATATATATATATATCCAAAATTAAGTTAAATTAAGGGTGTCATGTTAGATAGACATGCGCCATATCACCCGTAAAATATGCTCCAAGATTCCAATGAATAGATCCGAGCATTTTATATCAACTAGAAATTGATTGACATATAAATATATCTAAAATAAACATATGAAACAATCACAGGGGATAATTTGTAAAAGTCTGTAAGCACACATGGCTATGTAGGTAACTAAATAAAGTTTAACTAGAACTTCCAAAATAGATACCTTATAAATTGATTAATCTTCCTTGTATATATTCCATTAAAGAAATATATTTCACCAATTAATCGATTGGCAAACGACAGTAGCCAGATCCTGGATTTTCAACAAGGAAGAGGACTAACCATCTGTGTTTACGCATCAAATTCAAATCAGCGACTGGCCAGTAACACGTGCTGTATTTACTAAAAATACACACATCGTACCAGCTTCTTCCCAGTGGCGTGAATAGAGTTATCGACAACTAGAAATAGCAGTCAAGTCCTTTCAACTGAGTTAGCTCTACAATTAAGGGGCCGTATTTATATATTTATCCAACTTATATAATCAATTTATAAGGTATCTATTTTTGAAGTTCTAGTTAAACGTTATTTAGTTACCTACATAGCTATGTCTGCTTACATACTTTTACAAAATAATCCCTGTGATTGTTTCATGTCTACTTTAGATATATTTATATGTCAATCAATTTCTAGTTTATATATATATATATATATATATATATATATATATATATATATATATATATATATATATATATATATATATATATATATATATATATATATACTTATCTATACGTATATACATATGAACACACAGCACACATATATATATATATATTTATATGCACTACTACATACGACACTCATTCTGTCTCTCAACACAAATACATAGAATAATTGTTATATATACATGTATGTACGTACGTACGTATGTATGTATGTATGTATGTATGTATGTATGTATGTATGTATGTATGTATGTATGTATGTATGTACGTACATATATATATATATATATATATATATATATATGTGTGTCTGTATGTATGTATGTATTTATGTATGTATGTATGAATGTATGTACGCATTTATGTATGTGCAAGAGTGTATTTGTTTAATAGGTATATTTAAAAAGGAGATTCATGCTAGCGATAACAATGTGTTCTTAAGGCTACAGACGGTGTCAAATGTGCTTCAAATGGAATATGTATTGTGTTTGATATAGCGATGATCAAAGGAAAAACCTCAATACAACCACACATATATATAAAGTGGAGAACGGAACTATTGGATGTGATGTGTATTACGAATTAAAGCGCGTAAGAATACAAGTAAGGAGTTAGAGAAATATATATGTGCCTGTGTGTATATATATATATGTGTGCGTGTGTATGTATATATATATATATATATATACATATACATATATATATATACACATATATGTATATATATATATATGTATATATATATATACACATATATATATATATATATATATATATATATATATATATATATATATATATATATATATATATATATATACAGATGCATACATCTATGTAAAGGTGGTCCAATATCTGTAGGTGTTCTGTTCACATATCCTGCCCATTTACTCGTGCTCGGAAAACTATTATTTTAGATTGATCACACTTCCATACATTGAAAAGCTTTACCCTTTTATATTATATAATACTACATATATATATATATATATATATATATATATATATATATATATGTTTTGCAAGGTTTTTTATATGAAATCGTGAGTCGTAAGAAATATTGTTACACCTGGAGAGGGTCATATTATTATAAAATTGCCAGGAGGGTCATATTCCGGCAACATTATAACAATATGACCCTCCCCAAGTATAACAATATATATATATAACAATATATATATAACAATATATATATATATATATATATATATATATATATATATATATATATATGAGAAAAAATGGGGAGAAGAAATATATATATATATATATATATATATATATATATATATCCAGGGGGTGTAACTAGGAGTTACTGCAGGTTCACCCGGGAGAGCACTCGATGTTTGCTGCCGATTATTGAGTCGGGTAGGATCGATATAGATCGAACCTTGAGCTGATCAGTGGCGAAACGCGCGTCACCTATCAATAAATGCAATGAAGGAATAATCAATCGTCCTTGTTATCCTTTCAATATATATATATATATATATATATATATATATATATATATACATATATGTACACCTCACCAGGTGTGAACAGAGCAGATTTGTTTCAGAGAAGTATAGAAAACAAGAAAGCGGAATTTCAACTCAGAGATCAGAAATCCGGAACGAATACCACAAAACATTCTATCTGATGTTCTAACGACTACCAATTCATCATCTCCGTAATTAAATATATGTATGGCCCCGTAACTCCCGTATATACATGGATGTTTCCATATATACATGGATGTTTCCATATATACATGGATGTTTCCATATATACATGGATGGTTCCATATATATATCTATATCTATATCTAATGTGTGAATTTATGCATATATATATCTGTAATACGGCGTAAGAATGGATGTGTGTTTAAGGAGTTCGCTTCCTAATCACATGATTTCGGGTTCCGTTCTACTGTGTAACACCTTAGGCAAGTATCTTAAGGCACATTCGGGCTAGTGTATTGTGGCACATTGGGTCAGTGACTTGTGTTACCTTGGGCAAGGTTCTTGTGGCACCTTAGGTCAGTTTTTTCTCTCCCTATAGTCTTATGTTCAGTTTGCAAGTGAAATTTGGTAGACTCCAACTGTACGGTAGCCCGTCATGTGTATGTGTGTGTAACTGGTTAAGCATTCCACAGTTGTATGTATTTATGGTCCTGTAATTCCTGATAGAGTCGTAGGGATACCTTATTGACATATGGCGTTTCTTGGGCATTTTAAACCTGGCGGAGCCCTTCCCTCTCCAGGCCTGAGTCCAGCAGATTTCTCCCAGAGAAGGATACAAAATGAGAGAGAAATATAGAGTAAGAATCGACCCCCAGTATTTAACTGGTACATATTTTTAATCGACCTCGAATAGATGAAAAGCAATGCTGACCTCGCCTGAATTTGAACTCATAGAGCGGAGTCCCAGAACGGGCACCACAAATATTCTATCCGATGCTCTCACGACCCTACCAACTCGCAGCCTTCGTAATTAAATAAATACCACCAAATATTTTGTTTGTCCGAAGATTTTACCAAACTTTATTCGTTGTAATTTTCTACTACTATCTACTAGTTACTAACTTACGACTAACATTTCTCTTTGAACTAGAATGTTCTGAAGAATTTTCTCTTAGAGACTGCTAGAAGTCTTAAAGTTCCTCATTAACCGTGTCCCTCTATACTGAAGTATATTGGGAAAGTTGAGTAAAGTAGAAGATAAAACGAATTGGAGAATTCGGCGTGGTGGGCGTCGTTGGCGTGGTGGGCGTCGTTGGCGTGGTGACATGGTGGCGGTGGTGGTGTTAGGTGTGGTGAGAGTGATGGTGGGCGTGGTGAGGCGGTGGCGGAACTGGTGAGGTGGTGTTGGGAGTGATGTGGTGGTGGTGGTGAGAATGGTGAGATGGTGATGACAGTGGTGAGGTGGTGACAGTGGTGGGAATGATGTGGCGGTGGTGGTGAGAGTGATGTGGCGCTGGTGGGAGTGGTAAGGTGGTGGCGGGAGTGGTAAGGTGGTGGCGGGAGTGATGTGGCGGTGGTGGGAGTGGTGAGATGGTGGTGGGAGTGATTTGGCAGTGGTGGGAGTGATGTTGTGGTGGTGGTCATGGTGAGGCGGTGGTTGGAGTGGTGAGGTGGTGGTGGGTGTGGTAGGAGTGGTGGAAGTCAAAGAATTCTCATCTGATTTTGTTATCAATTTTATTTTCATATTCGAAGATAGTAGAACACATAAAATGGTGGTCTGTTGGTAGCAATGTTGTGTGATGATATATATATATATATACATATATATATTTATATATGTATGTATATATGTATGTATCTACTATATATATATATATATATTATATATATATATGTGTGTATATATAAATATATATGTATGTATATATCTATTATATATATATATATATATATATATATAGTAGATACACATATATATATATCTACGATATATATATATATATATATATATATATATATATATATACATTTATATATACATACATATATATATATATGTATCTATTATATATATGTGTGTGTGTACAGGGTAAAGTGTCCATGTACGGAAAATCTAACACACACACACACACATACACACACAACACACACACACACACACACACACACACACACACACACACACACACACACACACACACACACACATATATATAGGAAGGTGTCATACAATAGTATACTTAATAGATAGTCGTAGAGTTTTATAGCTATTTATTTATAACTGAAAGTACATTACCAGTTTTATGTTTTACCGATATTTAACTAAATTCTATCTTTAAAACTGATTTAAAAGATAAAATTATTTCATTGATATCGTAACGATTCTGAGGCCGCAATATGACCACCAAAATCTGTAGTATAGTTTGATTAAATAAAAGTAACCATATCGCGTTTTCATTTACGTAACAAGATAACAAGGGATGCCGTTAGGCTTCAGGCGGAAGAGACCGTTCTAGAAATGTATTGTAGTCTCCATTAAACGCCGAAAAAAAAAACTGGAGATGGCGCTGCAAGCTTTCCTGGGAAGTGTGGGATAGATGCATACAGATGCACACAGGTTGCAGGTCCTCGGGACCCGCATGGGGGGCTCAGAAGGAAGCAAACGTTGACAATTGTCAAGTGGAACCTTACAATCCCACCTTTTGTGTCACGTAGGGATAGAAAGAGTAATTAGTAGTTGAGAAAAATCAGGTACAATATCCTGTGAGACAGAAAAGGAAGTGGACAGAGGCGCCTGCGCCTTAGAGGTCATTTACGTGATTTTAAACTTTTATTTATAGTTATCAACTATTATTATAGTCACTTGGCAGTATCGGTAGAGGGTCGGACGCCATGCTTTCCAGCATAGTTACGTCCTTTCCGGACTGAGTTCAAACCCCGCCGAGGTTGACTTTGCCTTTCATCCTTACTGGGTCGATAAAATAAAGTACCAGTAATACATTGATGTAATTGCTGGCCTTGTGCCTAAAGTAGAAACAATTATTATAGTCACTTGTGTTTTGGGGACAACATTTCAAATATTTCAAATTTTTCCAAATGCTTAAGACAACCGAATGTTTGAAAAACGTAAACTTCACTTGGTTCGATGTCAAAGTAATTATTATATATCGATTTAAGTAAATGTATCGGTAAACATGTTTGCTTTTACTTATTAAATAAACACTTTCCGAAGAATCGTAAATAATTTATAATTTTGAATAGAAATTAGGTTTACATTTAGTTTCGTGTGTACACAACGACTTTGCCACAGAAATTGCAGACATCTATTCTAGAAACTGCAAATATATATATAGTAAGAATCTATATAGAACACATCCTGCTCTCATGCAACTACCTCGTCCACCCCGATTTAAATTCTTTATTTAATAATTGATGTAGTTTTCAAAATAGATTGATTACTTCGCAAAAAGGTATTTCTAACTGATAATTCAATTTCTAAAGATTATATCGACTTAACCGAAAATAAGTTTAAGGGATGATATAATCAGCATCAATATTATTTTAGAAATGCAGAAACATGTCTAGAAAAGAAACGCAACAAAATACATCTAGTTATAACATTGTTTTGGTGAGATATTACAACACGTCAAAACTTATAGAAAGGGTAATGGTTGTTTTTACTGTTTTTTGTTGTTGTCTCAACTGAAATCTATGTAGGTTTAGTTGCCTTCCTACGTGGTTGCTTCTGATAAGAGGTTGTTTAGGATGTTGTAATGAGAGGGACCACAATCCTAACATGTTGTTACAGCTCACACCTATGTAGGTTTAGTTGCCTTCCTACGTGGTTGCTTCTGATAGGCGGTTGTTTAGGATGTTGTAATGAGAGGGACCACAATCCTAACATGTTGTTACAGCTCACACTTATGTAGGTTTAGTTGCCTTCCTACGTGGTTGCTTCTGATAGGAGGTTCTTTTGGATGTTTTAATCATAGGGACCCCAGTCCTAACATGCTATTACAGCTCACACCTATGTAGTTTTAGTTGACTTCCTACGTGGTTGTTTCTGATAGTAGGTTTTTCGGATATTTTAATCATAGGGACCCCAGACCTAACATGTTGTCACAGCTGACACCTATGTAGGTTTAGCTGGCCTCCTACGTGGTTGCATCTGATACGAGGTGCCTCAGGTTGAATCTCATCGGAGATTTCTCGAATGTTTTATTGATAGGGGCCCAGTCCTAGCATGTGGTTGTTGTTACAGCTCACACTTATATAGGTTTAATTGGCCTCCTACGTGGTTGCTTCTGATATGATGTTTTACGAATGTTGTAATGAGAGGGACCCCAGGCTTACCTTGTTACAGCTCATACTTATGTAGGTTCAGCTGGCCTCCTACGTGGTTGGACCTCACAGAAAGTGTCTCAGGTGTCTTAATGATAAAGAGTCTCCTGGCCCCTGCGTGGTTGGACCTCACAGAAAGTGTCTCAGGTGTCTTAATGATAAAGAGTCTCCTGGCCCCTGCGTGGTTGGACCTCACAGAAAGTGTCTCAGGTGTCTTAATGATAAAGAGTCTCCTGGCCCCTGCGTGGTTGGACCTCACAGAAAGTGTCTCAGGTATCTTAATGATAAAGAGTCTCCTGGCCCCTGCGTGGTTGGACCTCACAGAAAGTGTCTCAGGTGTCTTAATGATAAAGAGTCTCCTGGCCCCTGCGTGGTTGGACCTCACAGAAAGTGTCTCAGGTGTCTTAATGATAAAGAGTCTCCTGGCCCCTGCGTGGTTGGACCTCACAGAAAGTGTCTCAGGTGTCTTAATGATAAAGAGTCTCCTGGCCCCTGCGTGGTTGGACCCCACAGAAAGTTTCTCAGGTGTCTTAATGATAAAGGGTCTCCTGGCCCCTGCGTGGT
>OZ024759.1:32348469-32353469 GCA_964016885.1 Eledone cirrhosa | reverse complement strand
GGTTCTCCCACACAGTACGGGTTCATATCATTCACTGGGGGTAGCGACGGTATAGGTTACTGATATATCCACCCGACGGTCTCCCAAACAATTTCCGTTTACCTCAGGCACAGGTCGACACATGACTGTGTTAAAATGACACGTGCTCAAGATGATTGCGAATTGAATCCCTTAATCACCCAGTCACGTGTTCAATCTGCAAAATAATCGTTTCTGATTTAAGCACGAGGCCAACAATTTTTGGGAGTGGGGAAAGTCTATTAAATCGACTCCAGTGCATCAGTGTATTACTGGTACTTTATTTTATCGACCTCGTAAGGATGAAAAGCAAAGCTAACCTCGACAGGATTTCAACTCGGATCATAAAGGGCCGCAACTCTATGCCATAAAGCATGCTGTTCGACGCTCAACTGATTACTGCCAATCCATAATAATAATAATAATAATATTTGTTTCTATTTTTAGCACAAGGCCAGCAATTAACCCAGTGCATTACTGGTACCTTATTTTATCGGCCCGGTAAGGATGAAAGGCAAAGTTAACCTCGGCAGGATTTGAACTCATACTGTAAAGGGACGTAACTCTTTGCTGCAAAGCATGGCGTCCGACCCTCTACCGATACTGCCAATTATAATAATAATTGTTTCTACTTTTGGCATAAGGCCAGCAATTACCAAGTGCATTACTGGTACTTTATTTTATCGACCCCGTAAGGATGAAAGGCAAAGTTAACCTCGGCGGGATTTGAACTGAGATCGTAAAGGGACGTAACTATGATGGAAAGCGTGTCGTCCGACCCTCTACCGATACTTTAAGCACAAGACGAGCAATTTTGGGGGAGAGGAAAGTCTATTAAATCGACCCCAGTGCATTACTGGTACTTTATTTCGTCGACCCCGTAAGGATGAACTTAGATCGTCGAAGGACATAACTCTATGCCATACAACATATTACCCGACGCTCCGCCGATTACTGGCAATCCACGGTCCTTCACCTCTACAAAATATTAAATACGATGCAGAAAAGAAAAGTAATGTTGTTTAATTGGGTTCCAAAAGACAGTCTAATTATAATTATTTACTTAAAATAGATTAAAAACAAAACGTAAACAAGTGAAGAGGTTTGTTTGAAGCCGGATGAAAATAGTGACATTGGTGTCATCCTAGTTTCGTTTCGTCAGCTTTTTGTAATGTTTATAACTTAAACATTTTTAATTAACTGAAACGAAATATAAAGTTGCAAAGGAAAGTAATTTAGGTAAGAAATAAATGAATAAATTAAAAAAAAAGACAAACTCTAAATTAACAAGAATAAAAAGATAGGGGAGAAAGAAGAATGTTTTAAACAAAAATACATATAAGAGAAGAAATTTAATGAATATATAACAAACACGTTTAGTTTGAAAATTACACACACACACACACATATATATATTTTAAGAAAGAAACATTGAAGTTTTAGTTGAATATATTTTATTCATAATTGCGCGTAACATGTGTTACGCAAATGACAATTTCGGAATTACAATCAGACCGAATCTAGAATTGATTTTCTCGACAGATGCAATAAGTGATTAGAATCGATGTATGTACATCTTCACTCTCGGGTTAGGAGCGGTGTATACATGTATTTCAGAGTCACTACCTTTCTTCAGCACTCACCTATCTCGATAGGAAAGACAGGAAAATCGAAGATTTTGTAAACAAATTCATTCTTGCTGAAAGGTTATTTATATAGAATGCACATCAACACATACAAACATACGAATATATATATATATATGTATAAAGTGAACAACACAAAAAATAACTATTCCATTACAAAAGGTTTCTGGATCATGGACGATAACAATATACGTCTGGATCGTTCGTCAGATAGAGATCTAGACGTATATATTATTATCGTCTGTGATCCAGAAACCTTTGGTAAATGAGCAGTTATATTTTGTGTTGTTAACTTTCTAATTAAATATACTTTCTATACATAGAGCACTCTTTTTTACTTTGCTTTTCCTTTGGAATTACATAACACTATATATATATATATATATATATATATATATATATATATATATATATATATATATATATATATATATATATATATGCATATATATACGCATACATATATTTATACATACACACACATATATACATACATACATATATGGTGGCTGCCAACTCGTTTTCGAGTACGGCCACTACTTTATATCCATGTAGGAGAACCCCTACCGATACGCTGAACGAGTGTGACTTTTTAGTCCAGCCAGCGACTTGAAAACTCTGGTACAAACACTGCACTTGTGACAATTATTGACACATAGTGCTGGGCCCATGGTACCATGTAACGACAAGTGCAGAGAGATCTCCAGATATAAAGCAATGCCTGTGCCGTGAAGCTTTTATAGTGAGCAAAGGCACTGCACAAAGCCAGTCCCACTCTCTTAACCAAGATGATATTTACCAAAACGAAGAACAAGTCAACATCATTGGATACCATCAGGGTTGCAGGTGTTATATCAGAGTTTTCCTTCTCCTAGAATTATGCTTTGACAAAGGCTAAGGGGTCATCTCTCCCGGTGATATTGGATGGCCATTGACTCTTAAGAGCTCCTTTGTCCTTTGACAGGTTTTGTTTTTAGTCCTGCAAGATGTCCAAAGTCACCCTCCCCACCAAGAAACCTTGGTGGGGTTGCCAGTTTAGTCGCCAATGACCCGACCATGGGACAGGTTGTACTGGGGTACATGTTACCAGTAGCACCAACTGGTGACTTGACACATATATATACATACATAGACACAAGACTGGTACACCCGACGAACCACCCGCCATAACACTCTGTCCTGACAGCAGTTTCCGGAAAATTCGGTTTCGTTGACAGGAATATTGTAAAAAAAGTTAGTTGTTGTTATTATTGTTGTTACTGCTGCTGTTGTTGTTGTTGTTGTTACTGCTGCTGCTGTTGTTACTGCTGTTGTTGTGTTGTAACTGCAGCTGCTGTTGTTGTTACTGCTGCTGCTGTTGTTGTTACTGCTGCTACTGTTTTTATTGTTGTCGTTTTTGTTGTTACTGCTGTTGTTGTTGTTACAGCTGTTGTTATTATTGTTGTTACTGCTGCTGCTGTTGTTGTTGTTACTGCTGCTGCTGTTGTTACTGCTGTTGTTGTGTTGTTACTGCAGCTGCTGTTGTTGTTACTGCTGCTACTGTTTTTATTGTTGTCGTTTTTGTTGTTACTGCTGTTTTTGCTGTTGTTCTTGTCGTTGTTTTTGATGTTGTTATTGTTGTTGTTTTTGCTGCAGCTGCTGCTGTTATCTTATTCTTCTCGATTTACAATAACAACAACAACAACAACAACAACAACAGCAACAAAATAATTATCATTTATTGACCACAATAACAACAACACCAACAACACCAACAATAACAACAGCAATAATAATACGTTTCGTGTGGGGGGAAAGAAAGAGGAACTATATTTAGTGATTCCTCTACCTGCCATCTCTCCCCCACCCCCAGCACCGTCTTTTTCTTAATAAACTCGGAAGGTGGGACTCTGTTGTTGTTGCTGTTGTTGTTGTTTTCCCCCCTCTATTGTTTTCTTTGTTTTTGTTTTGTTGTTGTTGTTGTTGTTGCTTTGTTTTTTCACCTCCATCCATCCCACAAATACCCAGAAAAGAAAACATAACTAAAAAGATAGTTTAAAATCCCTCACATGTATCTCACACAAAGTGCTTCACTAATCTGTTGCATAAACAGGCATTAATGACAACTTAATGCACAAAATTGCACGCCAGCATGATGGCTGACAAGGTACAATTGCCTGTGTTTCATATGTAATTGTTTTTCTGTGTGAATTATATAATAGACATCACACCACCCGGTCTGTCTTCCTCTATTCTTCCTTCATACCTTTTCTACATCTCACTGTCATTCTTCTTTATCTGCTTTTGGACTGCAGTCCATATTATTCTCTTCTGTCTCTCTATTTCTCTCCTTTCTCTATAATTCTTGTTCTTTTGCTAAGCTTTCACACACCGTTCCCTCTCTTCTTTGTTAGTTGACACACTTGAGATAGTTTTCGTCTTTATTTGTATAATTCGCCGAAAGGAATACTTCTCGTCTTTGTCTCTGCCTGTCTTGTTACGTTCCAATTTACACTGGAATGAAACGTTAAAACCCTAAAAACCGAAACTGTAATGATTTCTAGAGGTTGACTGAGGAAATGGGACTGTCCATTTTACCGTTGTTTTTCCCATTGTTTTTCTTGTGTGTGCCGCCCTGTATTGAATTCATATTCTAAAAACTTAGCTATGTGGCCATTTTTTAAAGCTATTACACACAGACACACATACATACATACATATATATATATATATATATATATATATATATATATATATATATATATATCACATAAGATACGGAGAATCAGTAGTGCGACGAATTAAAATTTATTAGACATATTACAATCGTTTCTCTGGCGACCAGCTCAAGGCACGATCGATGCAATGATCGAACCTGACTCTGAAATCGCAAGATCCTCAGATACGTCTCGATTCTTCGAAGCAGAGTTTCCAATTATATATATATATATATATATATATATATAAAAGAAAATGAGGTTTTTTAAATAAAAAAACGAGCTGTCCTACATGGGTAAAAGTATAAGGAAAAAAAATCGAATATGCAATTGAAGTCTTTTTATTTATTTGTTTCCTTTACCGGTTTCACAGTTCTTATGCTTTTCAAAAGTAGAATTGAAATGGAGGGTTTGTGGTTTGTCTCGTTTCTGGTTGGTTTTCGAAAGTTCTCTCTGTTTTATGTGGAAAGAGGGGCTCGAATTGCTAGTTATTTAAAAACAAATACTTTGGCTCGTAGATAACCCCCCCCTTTATTTCTGTCTCTCTCTCTCTCTCTCTCTCTCTCTCTCTCTCTCTCTCTCTCTATATATATATATATATATATATATATATATATATATATATATATATATATATATA
>OZ024759.1:32305969-32313469 GCA_964016885.1 Eledone cirrhosa | reverse complement strand
TGCTTTGTAATCGATTCACAGTTAATATTGTAACGATACGTAACTTCTAACGGTCTCACTAAACTGTTTTTCATAGCCAACTCCTTTTGTTCTATCATATAAAATACCCTTCTTCTTCTCCCTTCTCCTTTTTCTAATCAAGCAATAACAGAGAAGATAGAAGCAATGTGGCGGGTTAATGTCATTAAGACAATCTTTAACCCTTTCGTTGTATTATTTCTAGTGAAAGATGCACATTCTTCCTTGTTCTCTCTCTTCCTCTTGTTGTTGTTGTTGTTCTTCTTCTTCTTCTTCTTCTTCTTCTTCTTCTTCTTCTTCTTCTTCTTCTCCCCCTTCTTCTCCTCCCCTCCTCCTACTACCAATTCTCTTTCTCCTAACGCTATTACCATTACTTCTCCTTTTGTTAACATATTTCTAATGAAAAGATACTTCTTCTTCTTCTTCTTCTTCTTCTTCTTCTTCTCCCCCTTCTCGTCCTCGTCGTGACAAAGTCGGAGCCCGACAGCTGAGCTCTTGCCGTTCCAACAGCTCGTTATAATATATATATATTTTATAACAAGCTGTTTGAACGGCAAGAGCTCAGCTGTCGGGCTCCAACTTTTTAAATACTCATTCTCTACTACCCCTTTATGGTCTATTATATATATATTGTATATATATATATATTATATGTATATATATATGTTACTGTGTATGCGTGTATGTGTTGCTTAACAGAAACACACACACATATACATATATATATATATGTGTAAATGAAATAATTCCGTCGGAAAGGTCCAGGAAAAAAGAGTGCTCTATGTAGGTTACAGAGCTTAATAGTTATGTAATAAACAACATAAGGCAATTATTTCATTTACCAGTGATTTCTTAAAAGCAAACAAATTTTGCTTTCAATCATCAGAATTAAAAAATCCTGGTATATTTATTGACATTGGATTTTAAAAACCTTTTTTAAAATCCAATGTCAGGATATTTTCATTCTGATCATTGAAAGCAAAATTTGTTTGCTTTTAAGAAACCACTGGTAAATGAAATATTTGCCTTATGTTGTTTATTACATAACTATATGTTTGTATGTATATAATGAGACCACCGTCGTAAACCAAGTTACGACCAAGAATATAATAATTAATCGCGCAGCAATCTGAGACAATGTTGGTGACGATTAACCAATGAGGTCCAGCTTCCGTTAAAGACATCGTTAGGGTTTGATGACTTTTCTCAGATTGTTGCGAGAGGAAGAGAGAACTAATAAGAAAGTGACGCGATGTTGTTGCACGTCTGATGAGTCCGTCAGCTAAGGTGTCCAACCGTATCGTTACATAATCGTATGCTATACATAATTGAGAAAGGTTGTAAGCAGGGCTACTGGTGAAACACGTGTAACGAAATAAAAAAAAATGTTAAACTGATATATATATATATATATATATATATATATATATATATATATATATATATATATATATATATATATATATATACATATACACATACATAAATAAACATAGATACACGCAGACACACACATATATATACACATATATATATATACATATATACATACACATATATATATATATATATATATATATATATATATATATATATATATAATACACAAAGAGAAGCCTGTTACACAGTGAGATGTGTGTAAAGAATTATTACAAGTGATTTCGCCCTACCCTGGGCAGCGTGTATATTAGCTTTCTCTCTATCCATGAGGTTAGATGTGTCGTGAACAGAATCCACATTTGCTGACTGATGAATCTGTGGGCTGTTAAACTGCACATTTCTGTGGGGGAAACGAACTAGATTCGTATCAGCAAACCTATAGTTATAAGGTTGGCAATTTAAAACTTTACTTCAGAGATTTGATTCTGATTTAGTTTTTTTCTATTTAATTGCTAAACCTGTAGATATTGTTCTCTATACAGTAACGGTAAAACACACTTGTAATAATTCTTTACACACATCTCACTGTGTAACACACTTCTCTTTGTGTATTATATTTGTATCTGAGCTCAGAAGAAAATTCTCTATTCTTCTTTGAGCTAATATTATTATTATTATTACTGTGAACTGCGGAATACTCTTACTTCCGATCCTCGTATACTATATATATATATACCAAGGTATGTACATACATGCTGGTATGTACATACATAAGTATATATTGTAGAAGCAAAACTCTCCCCACCCCAAACTATACACAATCACCACCACCACCACCAACAACAACAACCACACCACCACCAACAACAACAACCACACCACCACCAACAACAACAACCACACCACCACCAACAACAACAACCACACCACCACCAACAACAACAACCACACCACCACCAACAACAACAACCACACCACCACCAACAAAACAACCGTAATTGTACCACCATCACCACCGTTATCACCACTACCAACAACAATAACAACTACAACTGTACCGCCACCGTCGCCGCTGCCGCCAGTAACAACAACAACAACAATAACAACCAACACTACAACGAAATGGCTGTTGGCTATAACTTGATCGATGATCAACTAGTGAGGATATCATCAGATATCGGCATGGTTAAACATACATATATATATGTATATATATATATATGTATATATATATATATATATATGTATGTATATATATATATATATATATATATATATATATATATATATATATATATATATATATATATATATATATATACATATATATATATATATATATATATGTATATATATATATATATATATGTATATATATATACATATATATATGTATATATATATATATATATGTATGTATATATATATATATATATATATGCATACATATATATATATATATATATATATATATATATATATATATATATATATATATATATATATATATATATATATAAACACAGATACATATACACACGCATATATGCATACACAAACACAAACAAACAGAACCATACTTACACAACATACACAACCACAGACACAAAGATACACAAAAAACACTCGTAAACACGCACACACACACACGGTCACATAAATCCGTACACACACGCACACAGACAGACACATGAGCACATAAACACGTACACATACATACACAAACACACACATAAACAATCACATAAACCCGTACACACACACAAACACATATACAAAAAATATACGAAACCAATAGTTAATAATATCGATAATCAAATAAAACCACATAAAACAACATAAAATAACATAAAATAAACCCATCACCACAAAAAATGAAAAAGAAAATCAGACGCTAAAAATCCCAATAAGGACATAGTAAAAGAAAACTATGGAAAAACTGAATGTAGGCGGCGCTGGTGTCACCATCATATCGGTTGTGTTGATTGGACAGTAAATATAGAGCGTGCCGTATAATATAATATCGTGCTTAGAGGCACCAGAGAACAAAACAAAATGGACGACAGTAAAAATGGCTGCTATGTATATATATATATATATATATATATATACAGATGCGTCTATATATATGTATCCACACAGACATATAGATGCATATATATATATATAAATATACACATATAGATGCGTATATATATATATATATATATATATATATATATATATATATGCATCTATATATATATATATATATATATATATATATATATATATATATATATATATGTAAGCATATATATGTAGTTCCCACCTATTCGAACTCATCGCAATTTTACTGTCAACTAGACATCAGAAAGGAAGATTGTGTATGTATGTGTATGTGTGTGTGTGCGTGAAGTTTATCCAAGGCACAATCCTTCACATGTTTGTGTGTGTATGTCTATATATAGATATATATACGAATACACATAGATACATTCATGGGTGTCTGTATTTTTGTAGGTGCTTACACACACACACACACACACACATGTATATATATATATATATATATATATATATATATATATATATATATACATATATATATAGACATATATATATAGACACAAACAGGAACTCAAAGACAGAAGTCGAAACACACACACGCATAAACATGTATATATATATATATATATATATATATATATATATATATACATACACATATATATATATATATATATATATATATATATATATATATATATATATATATATATATATATATAGAGAGAGAGAGAGAGAGAGAGAGAGAACACACGCATATACACTATCGATATGTATATCTATGGAGTTTATAAATGAGTATACGTTTACAAGGAATATATATATATATATATATATATATATATATATATATATATTTATATATATATAGATATATTTAAATATATAAATATATATATACATAATATATATATATATATATATATATATATATATATATATATATATATATATATATATATACATATACGTGTGTGTATAAGTAACTTCACTTAAGATACTCAGATAATATCATAGTTCGGGAAGTATTGATCAAAATACAGCAACAAATTCCCTCAACCCCTTCATATATATATATATATATATATATATATATAAATATATATATATATATATATATATATATATATATATATATATATATATATATATATAGAAGGGTGTATATAGATTGAAACCCAATATTCTATAATAACGTTAAGCCTATAACTAATAAAAACCTCCCCTGTAAATATTACAGTCAGCTCAGTCCTTGCTATTGATATCACTACTTTTGATAATATAGTTACATATTAGTTTATCTTGCTGACAGAGCGCTTAGTACCGGGTTAAATATTGGTTGTAATAGTAGAGTAGTTAGAATGCCGGATTAGATATTGGAATAATGGCAGAATAGTTAGAGTGCCGGATTAGATATTGGAATAATGGCAGAGTAGTTAGAGCGCCGGGTTGATATTAGAGTTATAGCAGAGCAGTTAGAGTGCCGGATTAAATATTGGAGTAATGGTAGAGTAGTTAGAGTGCCGGATTAGATATTGGAATAATGGCAGAGTATAAAATGTGCAGAAAAATGTTTTAAAAAAAGGGGTGTAGCGATAATCACCACGTTTGACCACTTGGTGAGGCTATTTAACCCATAGTTGTTGTGGATGGCCGTTGATTCCGAGGATTTCGACAGCCCTTTAAATAGCTCTTAATTTTTGTGCTGCTGGGGTTACATTTACCTTCCTGACCAGACGAGGGTCTGATGGAGAGGCCGGTCTAGTCACCAACCACTCAACCATAAAACAGGTTGTACTGGGTTACATGGTACCAGTAGCAGACAGGAGCCTGAGCTGACATTAGTTGGGGTGGATCGCAGTTGACTCTGAGGAGTTGATCCGCCCTTTTTACAGCTCATGTCTTATGTGATGCTGGGTTCCCACCTACCCTCCCCAGCGTCTTGTGGGGGAGTCGGTTTAGTCACCAACCACGAAACAGGTTGTACTAGAAAATTTGGTACCAGTAATAGACAGAAGCCGGATATATATATATATATATATATATATATATATATATATATATATATATAAATCAGGAAAGAAGAGTGACACGATTTGCTATACAAAAAAGGTTTTTACATGGCTGACAATTGTTTCTCTGAACTG
Organism: Eledone cirrhosa; assembly: GCA_964016885.1. NCBI lineage: Eukaryota > Metazoa > Mollusca > Cephalopoda > Octopoda > Eledonidae > Eledone > Eledone cirrhosa. The sequence goes on along the minus strand of OZ024759.1, from coordinate 32,307,875 downwards.
GTAGGTCTAGAGATCGCTACCCGCTTGTTTTCGCGTTACTCGACTACCCGGAATACCATAACTGGACTACACCTAAGTGGACTGCATATAACTATTATTTGTTACCCCGTATATATATATATATATATATATATATATATATATATATATATATATATATGAGGTAACAAGTTATCGTTAGAGGTAATCCAGTTAGAGGTTGTGAGTACTCTGCGTCGTGGAAAGTTTTAACGTACGGCTTTGTTTAACTCAACAAGATATTTCCATAGTTATGCAGCGAGATCGGTAATTCCTATGTAGGTTATACTTGGAGTAATAATAGTGAAAGAATGAAGAGAAACATGGTTGGCTGTACAATAAGGGGCTTTATTTCAGGTATTGAAAATTGTTTCATTGATCAGGTGAGCCTAGAGGTCACTTGATCAATGAAACAATTGTCAATACCCGAAATAAAGCCCCTTATTGTACAGCCAACCATGTTACTCATCATTCTTTCACTATATATATATATATATATATATATATATATATATATATATATATATATATATATATGCGTGTGTATGTGTGTATGTATACACGTATATACTACATGGTACTAGTAGACACGCCTGATAATTTCAGTTAAATTAACTTTAAAATGCGCAGAGAGTGGATTTAGTTAAACATGTTGGTCATGGAAGGGTTAAAGCGAAGTTCTAAAATGTATTTGAAAAATCTAATTTATTTCAAATTACAATATTGTAATCAATTTACAAGTCCAGTTCTCATATATTTTAGATCTAGCCTCCCTCCATCACTCGAACACCCCTCCACCAACCTGCAACACCCCTCCACACTCCAATACCCCTCCACCACTCCAACATCCCTCCACCAACCTCCCTCACTTAAGGGAAGTGCGAAAATTTGAAAAAGTAAATATAACAACATGAACTTAAAAGTTAAAATGCACTTTCAAGAGAAATTTATATTAAATAGTTTTTCGTAAATTACATTTCAACAATATTCAAAATAATAAAAATTATAGTAATAATAATAATAATAATGATAATAATAATAAAGAAATATTTATTTAAATTATTAAAGGTATAATTATAATTATGATTATAATTTAGTAGTAATTTTATTTCGACTATATTTATGTGTTATGGGATGCAGTTATCCACACACACATATATACATTCATATATATATATATATACACACACACACACACAAATAGAAACACACATATACACTTGTTCGCAAACACAAGCACATGTAAACTCAGACAAACACCCACACACACCACGAGCCTGCGCGCACACACACATGCACGGATACCTGCATACAAAATCTCATACACAGAAACATATATACTGACATATATATATATATATATATATGTGTGTGTGTGTGTGTGCATGTGTGTGTGTGTGTGTGTGTGTGTGTGTACATACTCACGTCCACTCGTGCGCAAACACAAGCATATGCACACTCACGCAGATACACAAACATGCACACACACACACACACACACACACACACACACACACACACACACACACACACACACACACACACACATATACATGCATACAAAAACTCATGGACAGGTTACTTTACTGAACAAGATTTTCCAAGCTGTCGTTCTTACTTCTGGTTACCCTGCTGCACAGATTTTTCAGATTTGGTACCCTTAGACCCGGTCTCCTTGTTGTACGAGTTTTAACTTGGTACTTAAAACCCCAAACTAGCTTCGACCTCCCATGCCCGAACAGTTTACCCTTCTCCCATTTTTCCTTGTCCTTGTACCAAATTGCACTTTCGTGGCTGAGTGATTCGCAATCGTGAGGCTGTGAGTTCGATTCCCAGACAAGACGATGCGTTATGTCCTTGAGCAAGACACTTTATTTCAAGTTGCTCC
>OZ024759.1:32283469-32288469 GCA_964016885.1 Eledone cirrhosa | reverse complement strand
TGTATGTATGTATGTATGTATGTGTATGTATGTGAATGTACGAGTGTGTGTATGTATGTGAGTGTATGCATGTATGTATGTGTATGTGTGTACGTATATGAATGTATGTATATGTGTGTAAGTGTGCATGTATACGTGTGCATGTATGTATATGTATGTGTGTATGTATGTGAATGTATTAATGTGTCTGTTTGGTGTGGAGGTGCAGTGGTGGGGGATCTAGAGTCAAGTGAAAAATTGACATGAAAAAAAAAACAAGAAAATGGTGGAAAAACCAAAGCAATTCCCTGGCGTTGCCAAACACTTTGATTAATGAGGCCAAACCATTTATATTGGTGTTATAATTAAAGATCTGTTTGTTATTAATGGTATTTACACAATTAGGCATTCATTTGTGAATCAACATAGTAATAAAAACAACAACATCAACAACAACAACAACAACAACTACATTATCGACATTGACCAACTATAACAGTGACCTATAACAACAACAGCTACTACTACTACTACTACTACTACTACTACTACTACTACTACTGCTGCTACTACTACAGACGTAGTAACAACAACAACAACAACAGCAATAGCAACAAGAGTAGCTACAACAACACTAACAACAAAAGCGGTAGTAACAACAACTATAACAACAACAAAAACGGCAGTAGTAACAACAACAACAACAACAACAACAGCAGCACCAGTAACAACAACAATAACAACAACAGCAGTAGTAACAACAACAACAGCAGCAGTAGTAACAACAACAATAACAATACCAGCAGTAGCAACAACATAAAAAACTGCAGTAGTAACAACAACAACAACAGTAGCAACAACAACAACAATAACAACAACAGAAATAGTAACAACTACAATAACAACAACAGTAGAAGCAACAGATTTTTAAACCACCAGAAAATATATTTAAAAAGGTCCCACGATATGTAAAATTGATAATTATGTCAAGATCTAATTAATATCTATTCAGTGGATTGGGAGTATCGATAGAGGGTCGGACGCCATGCTTTGCCGCTTAGAGTTACGTCCCTTTACGGTCTGAGTTCAAATCCCGCCGAGGTTAATTTTGCCTTTCATCCTTACAGGGCCGATAAAATAAAGTACCAGTAATGTACTCGTGTAATTGTTGGCCTTGTGCCTAAAGTAGAAACAATTATTTCCCTTGATCCGGTATTTTCTGTGTATAGCATCATCTTAGAAATGGTGATTCGTTAAAATTTAACAATATATATATATATATAATTTACACCCATATATATATAATGTACACCCATATATATATATATATATATATATATATATACATATATGTATATTATATGAGAAGAAAGAATGAGTTAAAAATTACAAACAAAATAAACTAAAACACGAGAAACTACACGATATGAGAGCAATAAACAAACAGTAATATGTTTTGTTTTTTATTTAAAAAAGAAGCAATATACGTTGACGCAGTCAAGTTACTAACATGAAGAATATTAAATTAAAGTAAGTATTAAAACGTGGAGACTTGATGGAATTTAAAACCAAACAAATATATGAGAGATAAAGACTAGAACAAGATAAATATTAAAAATAGAAATAAATATAGAAAGAAGACAAAACTAAAAGAAAACGGAAATAGACAAATAAATAAGAATAAAAATAAAATAAAGTAAATAGATTAAATAAATAGAATAGCATTTTAAAATAATTTAAAATGGTGGCTGAAATATAATATATAATGTCTTGCAAACATTACCTCCATTTTGTGAACATAAATTATTTGAAAACCTAGTTTGTTGTGGCTGATAGAACATGTTTGATGGACGTGTCTGTATGTACGCGTGTATATATGTGTATACGTATATGTATGTGTGTATATGTATGCATGTGTGTGCATGTTTGAGTATATGTATATATATATATGTGTGTATGCATATGTGTATGCGTGTATATGTGTGTATGTATGTGTTTGTGTGTATATATGTGTGTTTATGTGTGCATATATAAGTGTATGTGTGTGTGTTTATGTGTGTATATATGTTTGTGTATATGTGTATATGTGTGTGTGTATATGTGTATATGTGTATATGTGTGTGTTTTTGTGTGTATATGTATGTGTATATGTGTACTTGTGTGTGTATGCATGTATATGTGTATATGTGTGTTTATGTGTGTATATGTGTGCATGTGTGTGTATATGTGTGTATATATGTATGTGTATATGTGTACTTGTCTGTGTATGCGTATGAGTGAATTTATATGTATATATATGCGTGTGTACGCATGTATGAGTGTGTATTAATATATATACGATGTGTATTAATATATATATACATATAAGTGTTTGTGTGTTTGTGTGTATGTATACATGTGTGTATGCTTGTAAAGATGTAAACATATGGTCGCGGTAAATTTTGGCTTTCATCTTTTCCCGATCGATGAAAACAGGTACCAGTGCAATACTGGCGTCGATGTTTCCTCTATCTGTTTCTCATTGCTGCTCTTGAAGAAACCATCTGTATTCAGACCTGGAATGGAGATAGGCTCCGGCAGGTTGAAAATGCCAGGGATAGGGGGAGAAAGAGAGAGAGGAAGAACAGGTGAGAGATAGAGATAGATAGATAGATAGATAGATAGAGAGACAGAGAGAGAGAGAGTGAGAGGAGAGTGAGTGAGAGGGAGGGGAGAGAGAGAGAGACAAAACTTCGAGCCCAGACAGATATACATAGTATCTGCAGGAAAAAGCACACAGTTATATAAGACTAACAGGGAGATTCATCATTAATACATCAACCACCTTGGTGGCCAGCAATTTCGTGCGAGAGAGAGAGAGAGAAAGATAGAGAGAGAGTGAGAGAGAGAGAGAGAGAGAGAGAGAGAGAGAGAGAGAGAGAGAGAGAGAGAGAGAGAGAGAGAGAGAGAGAGAGAGAGAGAGAAGGGTGTAGAAAAATGGCGGCGTTAAACAGTGTGGTAGAATATAGTACAACTTTACACGACGACGTTCCTTTGCAATGTCTCTCCGTTAGTTAGCGTTGGTAAAGTTTACTGAAGACTTGCGGCAAGTTTGTGTAGATGAATTTATGTAGTTAATTAATTATAAACCAGTAGAAGCAAAGCTTTTCAACATGTTAAATATAACCGAATTGTAGACTTTTGAGGAAATTAATTATACCCCAGTAGATTGAGATTTGTAAGGTTGTGCTGTGAAAATCTTGTTTCAATGTGTTGGAACACAAATGAGGGGTTTTTAATAACGAAAGTAAATAAATTGACAACGTGTGGAGGTGTATTAAAGATATTGAGAAGAGAGGAGACAAGGGACAGGAGACAGAAGAAGGGGGGGGGGGGGAGAAGAAGAAGAAGAAGAAGAAGAAGAAGAAGAAGAAGAAGAAGAAGAAGAAGAATGAGGAGGAGAAGAAGAAGAAGAAGGAAGAGGCGGAGAAGAAGACGAAGAAGAAGAAGGAGGCAGAGGAGACGAAGAAGAAGGAGGAGAAGAAGAAGAAGAAGCAGAAGAAGAAGAAGAAGAAGAAGAAGAAGAAGAAGAAGAAGGACGAGGAGGAGAAGAAGAAGAAAAACAAGAAGGACGAAAAGAAGTTGAAAGGTGAAGAAGAAGAAGAAGAAGAAGAAGAAGAAGAAGAAGAAGAAGAAGAAGAAGAAGAAGACAAAAAAAAGGAGAAGGAAAAAAGGAAAAGAACAAGACAGAAAACAGGAGTTGGAGGAGAAGGGGAGGGGAAAGATGAACAAAATACTACAAAAAAGACATCAACAACCAACCATTTAGTCAAATAACCAGTCAACGAACCACCCACCCACCCAACCAATCAACCACCCAACCATCTAAGCCGTCAACAAACCCATCCAACCACCCAACCAACCACCCATCCATCCAACCATCCAACCACCCAACAAATACCCAACCAACCATCCAACCACCCAACAACCACCCAACCAACCACCCAACAATCCACCCATCCTACCAACCAACCAACCACCATCCAACCAACCACCCAACCGACCACCACCCAACCGACCACCACCCAACCAACCACCACCACCCAACCACCCAACCAACCACCACCCAACCAATCACCCCCCCCCCATACCCCCCCAACGACCCCCCAACCAACCAACCACCCAACCAACCTCCCAACCAGCCACCCAACCAACCACCAACCACCCAACCACCCAACCACCCAACCACCCACTTCTAACACAAGAGGGAAATAACAAGGAGCAATCAAGTCACGGAATTATCTGCCCATTGTAAAATTGCAATCATTTATTTCGAAGAACGTGCAATGAATGGTAAGTTGTTAATGGGGAAATAGAGAGGAGAGAGGGTGAGGGAGAGGAGAAGGGGTGGGATAGGGAGGAGAGAGGGTGGGATAGGGGAGAGGGTGAGGGAGAGGAGAGAGGGTGAGATAGGAGAGAGGGTGAGATAGGGGAGAGGGTGAGGGAGAGGAGAAGGGGGGATAGGGAGGAGAGAGGGTGAGGGAGAGGAGAGAGGGTGAGATAGGAGAGAGGGTGAGGGAGAGGAGAAGGGGTGAGATAGGAGAGAGGATGAGGGAGATCAGAAGGGGTGAGATAGGGGAGAGGGTGAGGGAGAGGAGAAGGGGTGACATAGGAGAGAGGGTGAGGGAGAGGAGAAGGGGTGAGATAGGAGAGAGGGTGAGGGAGATCAGAAGGGGTGAGATAGGGGAGAGGGTGAGGGAGAGGAGAATGGGTGAGATAGGGAGCAGAGAAGGTGAGAGAGGGAGGAGAGAGGGTGAGGGAAAGGAGAGAAGTAAAGAGAGAAGAGAGGGAGGGTGAGGGGAGAGGGTGAGAAGGTGAGAGAGAAGAGAGGGCGAGAGAGAGGAAGAGAGAGAAAGAGGGAAAGAAGAGAGAGAGAGCGAGAGAAACTTTGAGTAGAAATAAAATGAAAAATGTTATTGTTTATTTTTATTACTTGTGCGTCTGTCTTATGGCTTATATACTTATACACACATACACACACA
>OZ024759.1:32270969-32275969 GCA_964016885.1 Eledone cirrhosa | reverse complement strand
ATAGTGATTATCCCAATGATTCCTGACAGATAGACATGTAATAACAGCCATAAACAGGTAATCTTATAAAACTTATATAAAAAATTTTGTTTAATAACAAAGTGTATATAACATAAAATTTCCTTTAATATCTTAACAATTATAACATTTTTAAGATTCCTATATCTTAAATTAAATTATAGAATCCTTTATGCTTTGTGTGTATATATTATATACGTAGTTAGATATGTTATGTATTTTATAAGTGTGTATATATATTTATATGCATTTTTGCGTGTGTATACGTGTTATATGATATGTAGTTCTCTAGCAATATATGGATTTCTTAATGTATAGATCCCAATTTTTAATATATTGATCTCAATTTTTAAATGATTAACTAATATGTATCTATATATGTATGTTTGCATGTATGTGTGTAAATATGTATGTGTGTGTATGTATGTGTGTATATATGTATTTACGCATGTATGTATGTATATATGTATGTATGTATTTATATATGAATGTATGTATGCATGTATGTATATATATATGTGTGTGTGTGTATGTCTGTACTTACGTATGCATGTGTGTATTTATATATGTATGTATGCATGTATGTGTGTATATATGTATGTTTATGTGTATGTATGTGTGTATATATGTATTTACGTACGTACGTATGTATGTATGTAGTAACAGAGGAAGTTGTAATAGAGGTGAAAGATATAGAAAGGTGGGGGTGGTGTGGGGTGGGGGTTTGTTTCCGTACGAAGTAAGAGAAAGTCACGTGTGTGTATGTTTTTTATGTTTAATCACGTTTAATGAAACTGTTTAAACATATTACCTCTAAACTTTCTTACACACACACACACACACACACACACACACTCACACACACACACATATATATATATATATATATATATATATATATATATATATATATATATATATATGTGTGTGAGTGTATGTGTGTGTGTGTGTGTGTGTGTGTGCGCACACTTATACACACACAGAGAGATAGATAAATAATTAGATAGATAGACAGGTATAGAGAGAGAGGAATACATATATTAAGAAAGTGAAAATGAAACAGATATATATATATATATATATAATATATATATATATATATATATATATAATATCTAATATATATATATATATATATATATAATTGTTTCTACTTTTGGCACAAGGACAGCCAATTACTCAGTGTATTACTGGTACTTTATTTTATCGACCCCGTAAGAATGAAAGGCAAAGTTAACCTCGGCGGGATTTAAACTCAGATCGTAACTATGCTGGAAAGCATGTCCGACCCTCTACCGATACTGCCAATATAATATATATATATATATATACACACCCTAAGTATTGAGTACTCTGGTACGTTATGGTCCATCTGGTTCCTTACCACACTTCCTTCGTTATATATATATATATAAATATATATATATATATATATATATATATATATATATATATATATATATATATATATATATATATATATATATATATATACAATGATATTAAATAAATGGAAACCATATTTATTCTAGTATATATATTTCAAGGGTACTATCTCTCTCTCTCTCTATATCTATCTATATATATATATATATATATATATATATATATATATATATATATATATATATATATATATAGAGAGAGAGAGAGAGAGAGAGAGAGAGAGAGATAAAGAGAGAGGGGGAAGAGATTATTACAAATATGGCAATCATTCTCAGTCATGCACATAGGAAATAATCCGAATCTCATCTATGTGTGTATATACGCACATACACATATATACACATATATATATACACACACATGCATATATATAAACACATATACACATATATACACATATATATGTAAACACACATGCATATATATACACACACATCCACAGATAAACACATATACACATATATACACATATATATATACACACACATGCATATATATACACACACATCCATACACATACACAGATAAACACATATACACATATATACACATATATATGTAAACACACATGCATACACATACACATACAAACACATATACACATATATACACATATATATATACACACACATGCATACACATACACAGACAAACACCGTGTACATATCCACAGAAACACACATATACACAGAGGCACACATATATATATACACGCATGCATACATATCCACAGAAACACCCATAGACAAACAGACATACACATAGACACACATATATATACACACACATGCATACACATACACAGAGACACATGTGTACACAACCACAGAAACACCCATAGACAAACATTCATACACGTAGACATACACACACACACACATGCATACACATACACAGACACACACCGTGTACATATCCACAGAATCGCACATACACATACACACGTATACATATACGCACATACACATACACACGTATACATAGACACACACACACACACACACACATATGTATATATGCATGTGAATGTTTGTGTATCTATAGTTATATAGTTGTGTATATGTATGTGTATATGTATATGTATGTGTATGTGTATATGTATATGCATGTGTATATGTAAGTGTGTGTGTGTATGTGTATATGTATATGTATGTGTGTGTGTATGTGTGTGTACGATATATCGTCTTTAACAAACCCTAAATTTGAACAAACATATTCATTGTATATATTTACACACATAAATATATATGCATACCCACAAACACACACACAAACAAATATACACACACACACACACACACACTCACACACACATATGAGAAAAACCACAAACCCTCCATCTCAATTCTACTTTTGAAAAGCAGAAGAAGTGCGAAGCCGGTAAAGGAACCAAATAAATATATATTTTTATAAAAAAAAGACTCCATTTGCATTTTCGATTTCATCTTTTTTCCCTATATATATATATATGTATATATATATATAGATATATCTACATGTATATGTATCGAATTATTTGAGTATTATATATACACAAACAAGCACATTCACACACACAAACAAGCACATTCACACACACACACACACACACACACACACACACACACACACAAACAAGCACATTCACACACACACACACACACACACACACACACACACACACACACACAAACAAGCACATACACACACACACACACACATATATATATATATATATAGTGTGTGTGTTGTAGTTTGCTTTGAGCGTTGTGAAATGAGAAAGAGAAAAACACTATCAGTGATGTAGAAAGCTACAGTTGTGCAGTTTGAGGAATGATTAAATAAAAAAAAAACAAGTGCAACGATTAAGCTTTTTGCCTTAAAACATAGAGTAATTTAATATTTCGGATTTGCGCCTTTTCAAAAAGTGATTAAACATGAAAACGCATCTGGGTTCTTTACAAATTCAACTGCGTATGTGATGTTGAGGCAGTGTCTGAATGACAAATGTGGTGGATGTCAATGGTGTTACTTTTGGAGGTCACAGATATAATTTTGTTGAAGAATCTACTTCCACTAAGTTGAAGAAACAGTGTGTGGTAGGAAAAGTTGGGAAATGATGTTGCGCTGTATATATATGTATACACACACACATATATATATATACTCATATATACACACATATATGAGTATATAAATATATATATATATATAAATGTGTGTGTGTATATATATATATGTGTATATATATATATATATATATATATATATATATATATATATATATATATATATATATATATAGTAAAACAATGAAGAATAACATAGTCGGCTGTATAAAAAGGGTTTATTTACAGTATTAACGATACCTTGCTATCCTATATATATATATATATATACATACATACAAACACATCATGTGACAGCAGAAGAGATTAAGAAAAAAACAAAAGAAAACAACTATCAATCAACAGATTTTTTCGTTATTTTCTGATCGTTAGTTTTCCTTTTTTCCAATCATTGCTGACGAGGCAAAAATCGATATTACGTCGATAGCCGGAAGTAGAACTATAAACCAAATCTTGTGATTATCGTATCACATCTCAACCATGTTTATTACAAAATAAACAGAAAACAAGATGGCCGTGTGGTTAAGGAGTTAGTCCCGGCATCAGGTAGTTCTGTGTGTTGATTTGGGTGTATTATACTATAGTCAAGGGTTGACCAATAAATTGTGAATGGAATTTGGTAGACGCTGACAGCAGAAACCCCGTCACACACACACACACACACACACACACACACACACACACACACACACACACACACACACACACACACACACACACACACACATATATATATATAGTTGTTGTATGGTTGCAATTAAATGCGTCCGTAGGCGGTATGCCGTTTGAGCATTCGATGCTCGCGCAGAGCAGAATATATTATTATACGAGGAATCAGTGATGCATCAAAACACAATTTATTAACATATTACATATGTTACTCCGTCGATGTTTTGATGAATCATTGATTGCTCGTTATCTATAATATATATATATATATATATATATATATATATATATATATATATATGCATGTGTACGTATGTGTTTACGTTTATGTCTGTGTCAGTATTTATATCCTTGTTTGACAAAAACTGATCGATAATAGAAGCGTGAGACTTGAAAATATAAAATACCAAGGTGACGGTGGTGACGGTGGGGAATTCGACATGATTTGATTAAATCAAGGCTTTGCCCCAGCCTGGCCATAGTCCAATGACAAAAACAGGCAAATAAAAAAAAAATGAAAGTAGACTAAACAAAAACAGACAATAAAAACAAAGACAAATATTCAACACTGAAACCTAAACTAAAATGGATGACGGAAGTGGAAAAGACAAGACGTTTCTTAAACTAAAAGTAAAGATAAAATAACCAGTAAGGAAAAGAGAGAGCCATTATGATTTTTGAAAAGGTCATTAAGACGACATCTTGAAGAAGATTGGTAAGATAGGAATTCAATGATGGCCATTAAAATCTGGGGGTCAT
>OZ024759.1:32258469-32265969 GCA_964016885.1 Eledone cirrhosa | reverse complement strand
TTAAAAAAAATATATTTTCGCTTCATTGTTTGAGTGAAAATTATATGAAAAAAAATAGAACAAAAGAACTCGTCTGCAACAATTAGACTATTGCACTTGACTGCACCGATTTAATTTAGTAAATTACCAAAAACAACCACCACCACTAACCCCTCTCTCTCTCTCTCTCTCTCTCTCTCTCTCTCTCTCTCTCTTTATATATATATATATATATATATACACATAGTAGAAGCCACGATAGTTGATGACTATCATTTACTCCGTTACTACTCTGAGTTTCACGAATGCATAATAATGATAATGTCCATCAGCTCCTTCAGACTATATTTAGTGAATAAAGGAAGCGGTCTATAGGCAACAGACCAACTAGGCCAATCAGAATCAATGATAATTATTGTATTGAGAGCTTCGTCGACAAAGCAATTTCATATGTTAATGGATTCGCTGAACAGTTGACTATAATTGACTGAACAATGACACCCCATGAAAACAGACAGTGGCATGACTTAAAAAACAGGAGAACAGGGTTTGTTTTAGTCACTTCTAGACACTGGTGAAAAAGGAGCACGTTACTATAAATTGTTATTATTAACTTTCACATAAAACAGCAACAAGAAAATAACCCTTTATTCAGCTAGTATAATCTTAATTAATGATGGCATTGCTATGATGTATTTACATGAGGATGAGGATGAGGGGGGATATTTTAAAAGCAGTTACTATAACCACAATATAACTTTGCGTACCACATATTCTGCTTGAGAATTGTGCCAAGTATAAATATTCAATATAGAAAGGCCTCCACAGGACCAGAACCGGGAGAAATCGTCAGGAAGCCGGCTTCCTGTTGATTTCTCCTGGGTGGGGCGGTTCTGGTCTTGTGGAAGTCTTTCTATATTGAATATTTATCTCTCTCTCTCTCTCTCTATATATATATATATATATATATACATATATAAAGAGAGAGGGAGAAAAGAGAAAGAAAGGGACAGAAAGAGAGAGAGAACGAGAGAGAGAAAGATAGAAAACAATAAACGCAGAATTATAGAGGGCCCAACTTTATTAAAGAAGCAGGGACTATAAACTATAACATTTTATCTCTAATTTACACCCTCTCATGTAATGAAAGCCAACTCATATGGCCGATGGCGCAGTCATAAAATTTGCCAGGAATTGACTGACGTTAGACATATCTATCTATTATATTATATTGAAGCTGTAGTATCTGTGTCGTAAAACGTCTGTTACGACATGGAAAGGGGTTAAATAAGAGTGCGTGTGAGATAGCAACAGAGACAGATTGAGTAATATAGTGTATGAGTGTGTGTGTGTGTGTGTGTGTGTGTTAGAGAGATAGAGAGAGAGAGAAAGAGAGAGGGAGAGAGACACAGACAGAGATAGAATGAGTTAGATAGTGAGAGGGAGAGGAGATAGAGACAGAGAGTGAGATAGAATGAGTGTGATAGTAGCAGATATAGATAGATAGTTAGATAGATAGATAGATAGATAAATAGATAGATAGATAGATAGATAGAGAGAGAGAGAGAGAGAGAGAGAGAGAGAGAGAGAGAGAGAGAGAATGTCTGTGAGATAGAAATAGAAAGAGAGAGAAAGAGAGAGAGAGAATGTGTGTGAGATAGAAATATATGTATAGAGAGAGAGAGAGAAAGAGAGAGAGAGAGAGAGAGAGAGAGAGAGAGAGAGAGAGAGAGAGAGAGAGAGAGAGAGAGAGAGAGAATGTGTGTGAGATAGAAATAGAAAGAGAGAGAGAGAAAGAATGTGTGTGAGATAAAAATAGAGAGAGAGAGGGAATGTGTGTGAGATAGAGAGAGAGAATGTGTGTGAGATAGAAATAGAAAGAGAGAGAGAGAGAGAGAGAGAGAGGGGGAGGAGAGAGAGCCAAGCCATCGTAGCAATAGTAGTGGTGCATTTTTAAATCTTCGTCTTTATGAATAGAAGATGGCAGACATACGAGAACGACTACATCACATTAAAAATTAAAGCCTTTACTATAATTAAAAATTTATTTTCGCAACACTCTGAAACTTCATTAACAAAACATTCTTGGTAACAACAATATGAGTGGAAAAAATGAAACGAAATTTCATTTCTCACTCTTAGTACGGCTGTTACTTAAATATAAGTATGTATACGTACATACATATATGTATACAGACGTACAGTAGTATATATATATATATATATATACATACATACATGCACACATATATATATGTACGTATGGATTTACCGAACATTTATTATAATGCTCGTTGTGTTTGTAAACAAACATCCCGAATTAAGCCGTACAGTGTCTAGCAACCATCGTTGCTCATTTGTTCAACACTGACAAAGGAAGGCTGTACTAGTTTCAAGTTTATTAGCTATCGTCAGCACCGTATACCTTCCTGCCAGATGATTGAACGTCTGAAAGTATATACTTTCCTTATGTATATTAACAACTGAGCAGCCTAATTTGCATATCGAGTGAGTTAATCGGCCGGGCGCACCGAAAACGATAAATGGAAAAAATGAAACGAAATTTCATTTCTCACTCTTAGTACGGCTGTTACTTAAATATAAGTATGTACACGTACATACATATATGTATACAGACGTACAGTAGTATGTATATATATATACAGACGTACAGTAGTATGTATATATATATACAGACGTACAGTAGTATGTATATATGTATACAGACGTACAGTAGTATGTATATATATACACATACAGTGAATTACATTAAACATTAACGTCTTTACTGAAATATTACAAATACAACAATTTGTCTACTAGTAAAGACACTACGAACCTGGCCAATTGGCGAGTTATATCAATTTGTAATATAATTAGCACGGATCAGCAACTTAGTAGGTAATCTTAAGTATTACGCAAGTGAAATAAATAAATGAAAACATCGGCAACAATCGGAAATAATCGGCAATGAATTAAAACTGAATGTTTTAGTAGTTACTAAATGTAAAGTCTGGATGGTTTATTAGTCAAATATGAAAGAAAATTGTTGATAATTGGTTTTATCAGTGCCTAATTGTAAAGAATGAACGCGCGTGGCTTAGTAGTTAGAGTGTTGGGCTTGCAATTGTAAAGTTGTGAGTTCGATTTCCGGACCAGGTGATGTGTTGTGTCCTTGAGCAAGACACTTTATTTCACGTTGCTCCAGTTTACTCAGCTGTAGAAATGAGTTGCCCACCCTTGTACCACGGAGGGGCACTTTCTAGGTGAAAATCCCATGGTCCTTCATGACCGAAGGAAGTTTTTACCTCTTACCCTTTTATTTGTGAAGGATAGGCGGCGAATTGGCAGAGTCGTTAGAACATCGGATAGAATGTTTTACGGTAGTCGTTTCAGCTCTCTGCGTTGTGAGTTCAATTCTTGCCGAAGTCAACTTTGTGAGGTCGATAAAAAAGTACCAGTCAAGTTCTGGGGTCAATATCTCTTTCTCACTTCCATTCTCTCACTGTCTCTATCCGCCACTGGAAGAAATCTGCTTTATTCCCACCTAGAGAGGGATGGATTCCACCAGGTAGTTATTTTTAAATGCCCTAGACAAGAGGTATGTCGATTCGGCGCCCTAACTACTCCCCCAGGAGTGACGAGACCATGCATGCAAAGATACCATAAACAATTGAATTAACAAACCACATTGGCTACATTACATTAAAACTCAGTCTTTACACTAATACCCAAATATTTCGCTGGTCCCCTACTAAAATTGATCTTTTGTTGATACTGCCACGCTTCTATTATCTCTATCTATTTCTTGGTTAATACTATAGCTTCTAGCTGTCTCAAGTTGATTTGTCCGTTCATTGGCCTTCGCGGTGTTTTGCTGTGGCCACTCTTATCAGACTTCTTATACAGCGGAATTATCACGTTCTTGTTTCACACACTGACTGGTTTAATATCTTTCTAACACTTGTTGTTCACGCCGTTATTGTAGAAAGCCTTTAGACACTGACGTGCTAAACATCTCGTTAGAAACTTCTAATTCGAATTAGAATCTTGTAAATAAATTCTAGCTTAAATGGAAAAAAAAAAAATACAAAAAGCGCGTTCAAAATGGTCTGAGTTTGTCAACGGATAAACTGCTAAAGGCAGCCATTTGCAAACACATCATATACTTTTCTTTTGGTTTCAGAAAGTTAGATTAGTCACAGGGAACCGGTTGAAACCATTTCAACGACGTATTTTTCAAATTCGATGGTTAACAATTATAGATTTTTATTGACTAGAAACACTGCCAAAATTTTAAATAAGAAGTGGTATGGTGATCGGTGTAGTCCGTCCATTCATCAGGTCAGTGGTACTGTTGACTTGGCCTGTTAGAAAAAGCAACCGAATCTCAAAACGTTGCCAAAATTTTAAATAAAACTGCTCTTGGTTCTACGATACACACTTGTTTGTTTTAAAGTGTTTATATTTATCTAAAAGCCTTTCACTGCATTACATTGTTATGTTATGTTCCAAACACCAGCTTAATAAAAAGAAAATTAGTCATATCAAATCTCTTTAAATACTTGATTATTTTCAAATTGATTTGAACATTATAGGCAGTGTCTTTCATTGGACATGTGGTTAGAATGTCTCGCTAGACAGATTTTACGGGTAAAACCAACAATCAGGAGACCCAGGGGGTAGACCCTGAGTAAGATGGTTGGATAACATCCATGAGCTTGGCTGGTCTCAGTTGTAGACGGTTGCTTCTGACAGGACCCAGCTAGAAGGAGTGTTTGAGGACTCTGTCTCTACGACCCTCTCAAGAAGAAGAAGAAGAAGAAGAAGAAGAAGAAGAAGAAGAAGAAGAAGAAGAAGAAGAAGAAGAAGAAGAAGAAGAAGAAGAAGAAGAAGAAGAAGAAGAAGAAGAAGAAGAAGAAGAAGAAGAAGAAGAAGAAGAAGAAGAAGAAGAAGAAGAATCTTTCATTAGAAATATGTTAACAAAAGGGTTAAAGTATTTATATTTATCTAAAAACTTCCACCATTATTCTATGGAAGAACCGTTGTTAAGTTATAACCATAACACTAACTTAATAATGAGAAATTCAGTTGTATTACTAAATCCTTTCAACTTTTTTTTTCATTACAGACAGTCTTTCATTAAAAATATGGTAACGAAAGAGTTAAAGACGCTTGGCTATAAATTGTAGAGAAATGGCTGGTTATTCTATCGATAGATATAAATCAATGTATATATTAGTAATTTTGTTTGTGATCAAAGGGACGTAAGTCATTTATTCATAGTTTGTGATTTGTGAGTTTAACTGTAAACCAATGAATATTTTTAGTGGCGAGGAGGACGGCGAGGTTAACTTAACTAAAACAGTTTCAGACATCAAATATGAGGAGAGAGAGATACATCAGGTATGAAGAGAGAGAGAGAGAGAGAGACATCAGGTATGAAGAGAGAGAGAGAGAGAGAGAGAGAGAGACATCAGGTATGAGAGAGAGAGAGAGAGAGAGAGAGAGAGAGAGACATCAGGTATGAAGAGAGAGTGATACATCAGGTATGAAGAGAGAGAGAAAGAGAGAGAATGAGAGAGAGAGAGAAAGGGAGAGAGAGAGACATCAGGTATGAGGAGAGAGGGAGAGGAAGAGAGGGAGTAAGAGAGAGTGAGAAAGCGAGAGAGAGACATCAAGTATGAGGAGACGGAGAGAGAATGAGAGAGAGGGAGAAAGAGAGAGAGGGAGAAAGAGAGAGAGATAGACATCAGGTATGAGGAGAGAGAAAGAGAGAGATAGATAGAGAGAGAGAGAGAGAGAGAGAATGAGAGAGAGTTACATATATCAGATATAAAGAGAGAGAGAGAGAGAGAGACCTCGTGTATGAGGAGAGAGAGAGAGACCTCGTGTATGAGGAGAGAAAGATTTAAAGGAAGAGACATGTCATATATATAGAGAAAGACATATCATATATAGAGAGAGACATGTCATATATATAGAGATAGAGAGACATATCATATATATAGAGAGACATATCATATATATATATAGAGAGACATGTCATATATATAGGGAGAGACATGTCATATATATAGAGAAAGACATGTCATATATATAGAGAGAGACATGTCATATATATAGAGGGACATGTCATATATATAGAGAAAGACATGGCATATATATAGAGAGAGATATGTCATATATATAGAGAGAGACATATCATATATATATATAGAGAGAGAGAGAGACATGTCATATATATATAGAGAGACATATCATATATATAGAGAAAGACATGTCATATATATAGAGAGAGACATGACATATATATAGAGAGAGACATGTCATATTTATAGAGAGAGACATGTCATATATATAAAGAGAGACATGTCATATATATATAGAGAGACATGTCATATATATATAGTGAGACATGTCATATTTAGAGAGTCATATCATATATATAGAAAGAAGCATGTCATATATAGATAGAGACATGTCATATATATAGACATATCATTTATAGAGAGAGACATATAATATAAAGAGATTGAGATATCCTAGAGAGAGAGACATCAGATATATATATATATATATATATATATATAGTAGAGAGAGAGAGACATA
Organism: Eledone cirrhosa; assembly: GCA_964016885.1. NCBI lineage: Eukaryota > Metazoa > Mollusca > Cephalopoda > Octopoda > Eledonidae > Eledone > Eledone cirrhosa. The sequence goes on along the minus strand of OZ024759.1, from coordinate 32,259,378 downwards.
TCATATATATAGAGAGACATGTCATACATCAGACAAGTCTAGAGAATACAACTCCCCGCCCTCACCTTAACGCGGGTAAAAGTAAGACGAAGCTATTAAGATACATAAACAGAATGATTACTGTTGCTACGTGAATAATTATGTTAGTAACTACTAGTGTTGTGACGCAGTCTGACGTCAGAACTATTGCCTCTTACACTGGAATGGTTTCTGATTTAGGCTCAAGACCAGCAATTTGGGGTGGAGAGGGGGCGTCGGTTAAATCAGCCCCAGTGTGTTACTGGTATTTTATTTTATCGACCATCGACCCCTCTGTAAAGATGAAAGGCAAAGCTAACCACGGAGAGATTTAAACGTAAAGAGATGTAAACATATGCTATATATGTAATATAGTTTTACTGTGTACTGTGTACTATGTAATATAGTTTTACTGTGTACTGTGTACTGTGTACTATGTAATATAGTTTTTCTGTGTACTGTATACTGTGTACTATGTAATATAGTTTTACTGTGTACTGTGTACTATGTACTGTGTACTATGTAATATAGTTTTACTGTATACTGTGTACTGTGTACTATGTACTGTGTACTATGTAATATAGTTTTACTGTGTACTGTGTACTCTGTAATATAGTTTTACTGTGTACTGTGTACTATGTAATATAGTTTTATTGTGTACTGTGTACTGTGTACTATGTAATATAGTTTTACTGTGTACTGTGTACTGTGTAATATAGTTTTATTGTGTACTGTGTACTGTGTACTATGTAATATAGTTTTACTGTGTACTGTGTACTGTGTACTATGTAATATAGTTTTACTGTGTACTGTGTATTGTGTATTGTGTACTATGTAATATAGTTTTATTGTGTACTGTGTACTGTGTACTATGTAATATAGTTCAACTGT
>OZ024759.1:32235969-32250969 GCA_964016885.1 Eledone cirrhosa | reverse complement strand
CAAACAATTCCTTATATTAAACAAAAAAAGTTCACTATTTAACGATCGTTTCTAGGGTATATATGTGCTATAATTGGTATGCATATTTAACAGATCTATGTACAAAATTATACAAAATTATACAAATTATCAAGATTAAATATACATACCTAACACATATATACGCCGTCTTCAGAAATAATGAAGTATATTTATTGATAATAACAACAATTCAAAATATCAGTTCAAAATTGACCAATGAAAACACAAAGGGTTAAAAAGCAGTTTGGTGTGTGTATATACATGTAAAACCCTACACACATTTTACAATAATGTGTGTATAATATGTATGTGCATACTAAAAAGATGGATGCAAATAAAAAATTTCAAGGTTAATATCTCTGTAAGCTTAATGCGCTGATAAGAAACGCAATGATACTTATGTAGTCAAGCATATAAATATATTTTTTTCATACTCACACATATCAGTATAATCACACATACATGTGCGTATATATATAAAATATACACATAACCACGAACACACAAACACACACACACCCCCCACTCACATTTATATATGTGGATATAAAATCATAAGCAAATAGAAATTAAGTCACTCACATAAACACACTGGTACACACATTTCAAGATCAAGATACAGAAATTAGGTGGGAGGGGGGGGGAGGGGTCAGTATTAGGTTGTCAGACAGACAGCCTAATATAAATGTATCTATAAATTATGAAAAATAAAAAAATGAAAACAATAAAATATATTACATATAATATAATGTACATACGCATACAGATATACATACACATACGTACATGTACGCGCACATAGAGATATCTACACATACATACATACACACATACCTATACTGTCATACACACACATACATTTACACGAACATACACATACACATAAAAAAAGATAAAAATACGGACACACACACGCGCAACACATACACACATACACATATATATATATGAGAATATACATATATATACATATATATACACACACACACATAGACTCATATATATATACATACACATACATATACCTATACATAAACATATATATCCCACACTCATACCACCATGAAAACACATACAAACAACCAGATGTATATATATATATATATATATATATACATATATATATATATAAACATACACACACGTACACATATATGCATATATACATACATATATACACACATACACATACATATATATATACACACACACATAAAATACAGACATGCACATATATATATATATATATATATATACATTTCATTACCCTTATATATACACATAGTATATATACATACACAACCTCACTTATACACATATACACATAAGTTATATTACAATAATAATAAAGAATAATATATATATATATATATATATATACATATATATACACACATATACACATATACATACATACAAATACATATACATACATACATACACATACATACATACACCTAAATATAAACATATATAAATACACACATACGAATAAAGACATATATTCACACATAGACACCTATATACACATATATATATATATATATATATATATATATATATATATATCTATATACACACACATACACATACATACACATATATATATATATACACATATATACACACGCACACACATACACACAGACACACATACACACTCACATATATATATATATATATATATATATATATACATATATATGTATGTGAGTGTGCGCAAATACATACATATATATACACACACACATACAAACACACATAAACACATACATATGCATACATGCACACACACACACGTATATCACATAGATACGAAGATAAACATATAAATAGAGAGACATACAAATATATACAGAACCCATATACACATACATGCAAACACGCATATACATATATACATACATACACACATATATATTCCTATATACAAGCATACACATACGTTTAACTCTAATCCTTCTATTAGACTTATATGTCCCTCCAAATCAGATATTGGAATAATTAGCAAAAAAATTTTAGATAGAGTCATCCCACAAATAAGAAAATACGTTATTTTACCACTCTGGGAAAACACCTCCCAGGTAATTAATTGGTTTAAAAATATTAGGTGTAAATCTTCTGCTTCTTTCCTACAGTTTGATATAGATAACTATTATTCTTCTATATCACCCATACTCCTGAACAAAGCATTAATATTTGCTAAAAATAGATCTAATTTAACTTCGGATGACATTAACATTATTACACATGCTAGACAAACACTTATTGAATTTCAGAATGAATACTGGACCAGAAACACTTATAGTAATCTTTTTGATATTACTATGGGTTCAAGCGATTCTGCCCAAATTACTGATCTTGTGGGCCTCTTTCTCCTTTTCAACATAAATGCCTCTTTTCCCCACCTCAAAGGTGGTTTATATCGTGATGACTGTCTTCTTCTTTCTAACAACCTTAGCCTTTCAGAAATCGAAAAAAACAAAAAGCATATTAGAACTTTCCTTAAGGACTATTATAATCTTAATATTACTTTTGAAAAAACAAGTAAAGTAGTAAATTTCCTAGATATAACTTTAGATTTAGCTACGGGTATATACCAACCTTACCATAAACCTAACCAAAACTTACATTACATACACTCACAATCTAATCACCCTAAATCTATCCTTAAAAACCTTGCATATAATATATCACTTAGAATTTCTAACCTTTCTTCTAACCAAGATGTATTTGATAAAAATGCGACCTTTTATAATGAAGCTCTAGATAGAAGTGGCCACAAAAATAGATTAGAGTATATAACTTCTACTAAAAATACTGAAAACATACAGCATAATATTACCAACAAACACCAAATGAAAGGTACACACCTAAATGCCACCCACAGTATACCCCAAAATACTAAATCTTCTAATATAAAGTATAGTAACCCTCAAAAAACTACTCATCATAAGACTATAATAAATATTAATAATAAAACTCCTAATAAAAAAGATAAAACACCTAAATCTACAAATATAACTAAAAATAGTTGTGGTGAGATCATTAACATTATTCCTCCTAGTAAAAATCATGATACAACATATAAAAATAATAAAAATAATAAACAACATAGAAACCGTAATAGACGAGTTACTTGGTATAATGCTCCTTTTAATTTACAAGTTAAGGATAATATTGCTAAAAAATTTTTTTATATCCTTGAGAAAAACTTCCCGCCAAACCACAAATACCATCAAATCTTAAATAGGTCTACAGTTAAATTCTCATATTCTACAACAAATAACATAAAACAAAATATAAGTGCATATAATGCATATAAATGTAAGAAAACTATAAGTATACCACCAGTACATCAAATTAACAATAATATCTCCTCAAATACAGAATTAACGAAAGGATGTAACTGTAGAAACAAAACAAACTGCCCATTAAAAGGGAATTGTCTTGTTAACAACATAGTCTATAAATGTAATGTTAAAACTAAAGATTCTATTTGCTCATATATAGGAGCTACCTCTAACAATTTTAAGACAAGGTATAATACCCACAAACATAGCTTTAAAAATGCCGCACTGGCTAATACAACATCTCTAGCAGAAAAAATCAATAGTTATAAAAATAAAAATATAAAATATGATTTGACCTGGAGTGTGCTCAAAAGAGCCACCCCTTATCAAAATAATAGAAAGGAATGTAGATTATGTTCCCAAGAACTATTTGAAATAATGAAGTCTAGGGATATCTTATTAAATAAAAGACAGGAATTAATTATATCGTGTAATCATAAACTAAAAAAAACATTTAAATATTATAAACCTAATTAATAACATTATTCTAGAATTTAATTTAATTTAAATGTTAGTTAACCTATAAATTTTAATTTAATTAATATTTTATTACAGATGAGAAAATATTATGTAATCATTAATTTTGAAAAACCTTTAAATATTACTAATATATATTCAGTAATTTAATTTATAGATTAATTTTAACTTATTTTAACCTTTTATTATAATTTTTTAATTTAGTTTTACCTTTTATTATAAAATTTTTTTTATTATAATTCTTTTACAGATAAAATATAACAAAATAATATCATGTATCCTATGACGGAGAAAGAATTTTTAGTATTATTGACCTAATTAATATACATTTTGGAAATATATTTATTATTTGGTTTTAGCTTTAATCAACCTAAAACTTTAATTTTAATTTTAATTTGCTTAAAATTAGTATCCTTGTACAGACGAATTGCAGAATTTCATGTAATCATAGAATGGGAGATCTTTTTGGATATATACCTAGTTAATATATTCTGTGCAAATTTTTTGAAAAAGATATGTATATCTATATGTATATGTATATGTGTGTATTGTATGTGTATCTGTATGTATATTTATGTGACTATATATGTATGTATGTGTGTATATATATGTATATATATATATATATATGTGTATGTATATGTATATGTATGTGTATGTGTATGTATATGTATGTGTATGCGTATTAATTTTGATTTTTATTTGCATATAATTATATTATGCTATTGATGAAATACAATATCTGCTTTATGTATTGTATACCTAATTAACATATACTAATTAACATATACTATTGAAATAAATATATAATTTTTAACTTAGTTAACATATAATTTATATGCTACTACCGATGTAATACTTTATTTTATTTTTATTTGGGTTTCTTTTCCCTATTATTAACTTTAATTTAGTTATAATGTAATTAATAATCTACTACTGTTTGACTTCATAATTCTGCTTCAAATATTATAAACCTAACTAATTTACACCTTGGAAATCAATATGTTGACTATCTTTGGTTTAGTTGACATATGATTAATGGTATACTTTTTTATTTTGTGATGCATAGATTTCGTATTTCCTAGCATTGAAAATATGTAAGAACATACATTGAATTAAGATATGGAAAATATTATAGGTTTCTTGAAACATATATTTACTTTGATCCCCTTCTCCAAACCCCCCCCTTTCCCCCATACTATTATCATCTGTTTTTGTAAGTGTATACGTATGAATTTGGGTAGATGGGTGTCTATATAGTTTTTTTTTTTTGGTATTTATTTCTAGATATAAAAATACATATATGAGCATGTAAATATGAATGTAAGATTGAGTGTGTATATATGATTGTACATACATATGTATGTATATGTATGTATATATATGTATTATATATGTACGTGTATGTGAATGTGCGGTATATATATATATGTGTAGGTATATGTATATATGTGTGCGTATGTGTATGCTTGTATATAGGAATATATATGTGTGTATGTATGTATATATGTATATGCGTGTTTGCATGTATGTGTATATGGGTTCTGTATATATTTGTATGTCTCTCTATTTATATGTTTATCTTCGTATCTATGTGATATACGTGTGTGTGTGTGCATGTATGCATATGTATGTGTTTATGTGTGTTTGTATGTGTGTGTGTATATATATGTATGTATTTGCGCACACTCACATACATATATATGTATATATATATATATATATATATATATATATGTGAGTGTGTATGTGTGTCTGTGTGTATGTGTGTGCGTGTGTATATATGTGTATATATATATATATGTGTATGTATGTGTATGTGTGTGTATATAGATATATATATATATATATATATATATATATATATATATATGTGTATATAGGTGTCTATGTGTGAATATATGTCTTTATTCGTATGTGTGTATTTATATATGTTTATATTTAGGTGTATGTATGTATGTGTATGTATGTATGTATATGTATTTGTATGTATGTATATGTGTATATGTGTGTATATATATGTATATATTTATATATATATATATATTATTCTTTATTATTATTGTAATATAACTTATGTGTATATGTGTATAAGTGAGGTTGTGTATGTATATATACTATGTGTATATATAAGGGTAATGAAATGTATATATATATATATATATATATATGTGCATGTCTGTATTTTATGTGTGTGTGTATATATATATGTATGTGTATGTGTGTATATATGTATGTATATATGCATATATGTGTACGTGTGTGTATGTTTATATATATATATATGTATATATATATATATATATATATATACATCTGGTTGTTTGTATGTGTTTTCATGGTGGTATGAGTGTGGGATATATATGTTTATGTATAGGTATATGTATGTGTATGTATATATATATGAGTCTATGTGTGTGTGTGTATATATATGTATATATATGTATATTCTCATATATATATATGTGTATGTGTGTATGTGTTGCGCGTGTGTGTGTCCGTATTTTTATCTTTTTTTATGTGTATGTGTATGTTCGTGTAAATGTATGTGTGTGTATGACAGTATAGGTATGTGTGTATGTATGTATGTGTAGATATCTCTATGTGCGCGTACATGTACGTATGTGTATGTATATCTGTATGCGTATGTACATTATATTATATGTAATATATTTTATTGTTTTTATTTTTTTATTTTTCATAATTTATAGATACATTTATATTAGGCTGTCTGTCTGACAACCTAATACTGACCCCTCCCCCCCCCCTCCCACCTAATTTCTGTATCTTGATCTTGAAATGTGTGTACCAGTGTGTTTATGTGAGTGACTTAATTTCTATTTGCTTATGATTTTATATCCACATATATAAATGTGAGTGGGGGGTGTGTGTGTGTTTGTGTGTTCGTGGTTATGTGTATATTTTATATATATACGCACATGTATGTGTGATTATACTGATATGTGTGAGTATGAAAAAAATATATTTATATGCTTGACTACATAAGTATCATTGCGTTTCTTATCAGCGCATTAAGCTTACAGAGATATTAACCTTGAAATTTTTTATTTGCATCCATCTTTTTAGTATGCACATACATATTATACACACATTATTGTAAAATGTGTGTAGGGTTTTACATGTATATACACACACCAAACTGCTTTTTAACCCTTTGTGTTTTCATTGGTCAATTTTGAACTGATATTTTGAATTGTTGTTATTATCAATAAATATACTTCATTATTTCTGAAGACGGCGTATATATGTGTTAGGTATGTATATTTAATCTTGATAATTTGTATAATTTTGTATAATTTTGTACATAGATCTGTTAAATATGCATACCAATTATAGCACATATATACCCTAGAAACGATCGTTAAATAGTGAACTTTTTTTGTTTAATATAAGGAATTGTTTGTTCATTATTTATTTAATATTTTATCTTGACTCTGTATACCGTTTATCTTTCACCGAAATTGGATTTTCATTACATCTCTTCTTTCCATGATATCCGGAATACATTGAGTTCTTCATACGGATTGGACACTACCGTAAACTCTTGGTAGATTTATCTACATATATATATATATATATATATATATATATATATATATATATTATTCAAAATATCAATAAATGAAAAATATTCTCATAACCAAAATATATTTTATTATACCTATTTCAAAGGTATAATGGTGTTTCAGTACGTTTTCATCAGATAGAATATATGAGAGATTGGATATGCGAAATACTGCTATGGTTTTGATTATTCAATTCCAGTAGTGGTAGTTATATATATATATATATATATATATATATATATATATATAGGGAAAGAGAGAAAGAGAGAGAGTGGGAAGAGAGAGGAGAGAGAGAGAGATAAATATAGATATTTACACGGCCATACCCACACATGTGTACATATATACATACACACACACACACATATATATATATATAGTGTATGCATATATATATATATGCATACACATGTATGCATATATATATATATATGGATATATATATTTGGATGTGTAGGTAGAGAAAGTGTATGTGTGTGAGTGTGTGTGCGTTTGTGTGTGTATGTGTGTATGTGTGTGTGTGTACACATACGTGTATGTGTATGTGTGTTCCAGAGAAACAGAAAACAAAATTAAGAGATCCAAACACATTCACAAAGAACCCCAGCCCCACACAACAGAACCTCCTACCCCTCACACATACACCCTCTACACACACACAGACCCCTCTCCTCCACTATACACACACACTGCTATCCATTGACGCACATATAATCATTTAAACCAACAAATGTTTTTGTTTTATTTGAACTAAATGTTTTGTACTGAAAAATAAACCGGTGTGTGATTTGTATAAAATATATTTCCACAAAATAATCTGTTGAAATTCCATAGTTTGCTTGTTTGATAATTTTAATGTAAGTCGTTTCCGGTCTTACCCTTGGCAGTAGAGACTTCTGGTGTCCTCGGCCCTAGGGCTACTTCCCTACTCACCAGGTTCACGGTCGTACCCATGGCAGTGGAGACTTCTGGTGTCCTAGGCCCTAGGGCTACTTCCCTACTCACCAGGTTCACGGTCGTACCCATGGCAGTGGAGACTTCTGGTGTCCTCGGCCCTAGGGCTACCTCCCTACTCACCAGTTCACGGTCGTACCCATGGCAGTGGAGACTTCTGGTGTCCTCGGCCCTAGGGCTACCTCCCTACTCACCAGTTTACGGTCGTACCCATGGCAGTGGAGACTTCTGGTGTCCTAGGCCCTAGGGCTACTTCCCTACTCACCAGGTTCACGGTCGTACCCATTGCAGTGGAGACTTCTGGTGTCCTCGGCCCTAGGGCTACCTCCCTACTCACCAGGTTCACGGTCGTACCCATGGCAGTGGAGACTTCTGGTGTCCTAGGCCCTAGGGCTACCTCCCTACTCACCAGGTTCACGGTCGTACCCTTGGCAGTAGAGACTTCTGGTGTCCTCGGCCCTAGGGCTACCTCCCTACTCCTCACCATAGGCGCTGAGTTGGCCAGCCGCAGGTGTGAGCCTCGCGAGATGGAATGGCTCTTCCAGCACATCTCCCTTGCCGTCTTCCGGGGAAACGCCTTCTCCATTCTGTCCGCCGGGGCTGTGGGGAGGCCATCAATATCATTGACTGATTTGTCATTTCAACTGCTTTAGTCGATGACTACTACATGTTTATTGAAGCTCGCTCAGTAAATACAATTGTTTCTACTTTTGGCACAAGGCCAGCAATTACCCAAGTGTATTACTGGTACTTTATTTTATCGACCCCGTAAGGATGAAAGGCAAAGTTAATCTCGGCGGGATTTGAACTCTTATAATGATTACAACAACATGACTTAGCCTTTCATCCTTACGGGGTCGATAAGATAAAGTACCAGTAATGTACTGGGTATTGCTGGCCTTGATCCAAAAGTAGAAACAATTATTACATCAGATCATACAAGTAATTAATAGTTCTCTCTCTCTGCACGGTTTCCTTGGAATACATTCTTCTAACATCTTATATTAGATACTAACTACCAAGTCATCATCGATTGCTACTGGCGGCCGTAATACTCTGACGTTGAAACGACTGGCCAACCATTAAACTATTCGCTTCAGTTGCTTCTTTCTGCTGATTGGAAACAATCCGAAGTTGTGAAGCCTCACGCATCATCATCATGAACATCATCATTATCATCATCATCATCATCATGAACATCATCTTCATCATCATCATCATCGTCATCATGATAATGATTATCATTATGGCAGTGAATTGGCAGTATCGGTAGAGGGTCGGACGCTATGCTTTCCAGCAAAGAGTTACGTCCCTTTACGGTCTGAGTTCAAATCCCGCCGAGGTTAACTTTGCCTTTCATCCTTACGGGGGTCGATAAAATAAAGTACCAGTAATACATGTGGATAATTGCTGGCCTTGTGCCAAAAGTAGAAACAATTATTATTATTATCATCATTGTTGTTATTGCTGTTGTTATTGTTGTTGTTGTTATTATAATTGTTGTTATTGTTGTTGATGTTATTGTTGTTATTATTGCTGCTATTATTATTATTATTATTGTTGTTGTTGTTGTCATTGTTATTGTTGTTGTTATTATTGTTGTTATTCTTATTGTCATTGTTTTTTATTGTTGTTGTTGTTATTCTTATTATCATTGTTGTCATTGTTATTATTGATGTTGTTGTTATTGGTGTTGTTGTTGTCATTGTTGTTGTTCTTGGTGTTGTTGTTGTCATTGTTGTTGTTGTTGTTATTGTTGTTGTTCTTCTTATTATTGTTGTTGTTAACCATTGGGCTAGCGGAACTAAAACTAATTCTGCCACTCCTGTCTTTAGTTCTCCACTGTTTAAGATATTGTTGCCATTTATACAGACTTCGTTCTTCTCTGTTGAGTCTGGAGGAGATATCGATAATGAGCAATTTTATTATGTCTATTAATCTTCACTGTATTTTTCTTTTCTATTTTGTTGTTGTTCAGGAGAAGGGGGCGGGGGGAGGTGAGTTTCTAAAGAAAAAAATCTCATCTTGTGGCGTGAAAAAAAATGGCTGATTTTTACAATGTTCTCTTTAACTTGCGGTAATTTTAATATTGGTCCACCCCCTGTATGGTATAGTATGGTATAGTATGGTTCATATGATGTCTTGTTAGTGGGACTACTTCGTATATATATATATATATATATATATATAAATATAGATATATACACTATACATATACATGTATATTGTATATATCTATATTTATATCTATATATATATATTTGGTGCGTTATGGTCCATCTGGTTCCTTACCACATTTGCTTCGTTATATATATATATATATATATATATATATATATATATATATATATATATATATATATATATATATAACGAAGCAAATGTGGTAAGGAACCAGATGGACCATAACGCACCAAAGTACTCAATATTTAGGGTAGTAGAGTGGGTAATAGGAACGAGTAGGACCCCGACGGCTGAGCTCAAGCCGTTTCGACGGCTAATTCTGGACTGAATGAAAAATGTTCATTCAGTCCAGAATTAGCCTTCGAAACGGCTTGAGCTCAGCCGTCGGGGTCCTACTCGTTCCTATATATATATATATACGAAGTAGTCCCACTAACAAGACATCATATGAACCATACTATACCATACTATACCATACAGGGAGTGAATGAATATTAAAATTACCGAAAGTTAAAGAGAACATTGTAAAAATCAGCCATTTTTTTTAACGCCACAAGCTGAGATTTTTTCTTTAGACCCCCCCCCCCCCTTCTCCTGAACAACAACAAAATAGAAAAGAAAAAATACAGAATACAGTGCAGATTAATAGATGTATATATATACACTATACATCTATATGTATATATATTATATATGTATAGTATATACATATATATATATATATATATATATATATATATATATATATATATATATATATATATATATATTATATATGTATAATATATACATATATCTATATATATATATATATACACATATATACACACACAGTCTATTCAATATCTAGGAACGTACCATTCATCTCTGTCAAATCTTGCAAGATATTGATAATGAAGAATTTCATTACATCTCTTAATACTTTGTTGTCGTTGTTGTTGTTGTTGTTGTTGTTGTTGTTGTTGTTGTTATTGTTGTTGTTGTTGCTGTTGTTGCTATTGTTGATAGTGTTGTAGTTGTAGTTGTTGCTGTTGTTTTTATTGTTGTTGTTAAGGGATAAAGTATGGCTGTGGTGAGTTTCATCTCTTGGGGAAAAATTGCTGTCATATTTTCAATTTGTTGTGATATTGTCTTCGCTTCCGGCCATTATTCTTGCATTATTTTTACCACCAAGACCAGACTATCACCATCACCAGCATCACCATCACCACCACAACCACCGCCACCACCGCCACCATCACGACTATCACCGCTATCACCACCATCACTAACACCACCATCAGCACCACAATACACCACACTACACAACAATACACCACAGAAAAATACACTACTGAAGTGAATGTTAGATCTACCTCATAACACCATACCACACCACACAACACCTGACCTCACCACACTACAGCACAATACACCACACCTCACCACACTACATGACATCATAATACGTCACACCACACCACAATACACCACACCACATCACACTACACCACAATAAACCACACCACACTACACCACATCACACCTCATCTCACCACACTACACCACATCACACCTCATCTCACCACACTACACCACAATACATCACATCATAATACATCACACCACACCACACCACACCACATCACACCACACAGTACAGTACACCACTACAGTACACCACACCACTATACACCACACAACACCACACCACACCACTATACACAACACAACACCACACAGCACCACACCACCCAACACCACTATACACAACAGCACCATACCACACAACAATACATAGCATCACACCATAATACATAACAGCACACATCACAATACACCACACCACAAGTTAACATTAGAAGTATATGTTATTGCATGGACAATTTCAGCATTGATACATATCGATAATGAGTAATTTTATTAGATCGATACAATTTTAGTATTTTTACTGTTGTAGTTATTTTTTCTTTCGGATGCGATACAACTTCTATCTGTGGACAATTCCATCAAAATATATCGACGAAAATGGCTGCCTTTCTTTCAGTTTACGGTGATAATGTTTTACTGTTCTGGCTATGATTTCTGCTGGTGTCCAATCATAATTCTCTTTGAGACTACCTCTTAAGGTGAGAACCACTAACGTGAGAATAGAAGTGCAACTGGTAATCTGTGTTTTATTTACTGGACACGCTGTGTGTGTGTGCGGGGAGAGAGAGAGAGAGAGAGAGAGAGAGAGAGAGAGAGAGAGAGAGAGAGAGAGGGGGATAAATAAATAGATAGATAGACAACTAAATAGATAAATAACTAGATAGATAGATAAATATATACATAGATATATATATATAGATAGATAGGTAGAGAGATAGATAGATAGATAAATAGATAGATAGATAGATATGTTTCTTTATTAGCCACAGGGGCACAAAAGAAGGGGACAAATACAAAGGGGGAAGTTTACATACAATAAAAACGTGTAAAATTCTATCACCAATGTAATTTAAAAATGAATCGATTTTCCCCAATAGGGGGAGACATTTCATATGGGTAACACATACCCCCGAAAAAATGTGCACCCTCATCTCCAGGAGTACGAAGAGTTTGTACCCCTTTCCTCTCTTTTTCCTCAACCTACAGGCTGATAGATAGATAGATAGAACGTTCTCCCCCATTTGATTGGTCTCCTATCACGTTAATTTCATGGACACCAGTCCATCGCAGGGTTAAACCCCCAATTACTGCTGGTACTTATTTTCTGCGGAATACACTGGAGCAACATGAAATGAAAAGTTTGGCTCAAGAACACCGCACCCAATCCAGTCCAGCAATCGAACCCTCAACATTATCATTATGACCGTAAATCTAACACACTTACCACTAGGCCACGCACATCTACTATATAATGTATTGAATATCTAGCTACTTCCAAGATACCAATAATGAGGAATTTTATTACAACTATTAATATTTTGGTATTAATATTTTGTTCGGAGTGTTTCTGTGGAAAATGTTCATCCTATGGTTAAAATGGCCGACTCTTTTAATGTAAGATGATATTGATGTTTTCACTTTCTACATGGTATGGTTTATATAGGGACTTATTAATGGGGCTGCTATGTAAGGTATAGAGTATCCAATATCGAAGAATGTGATATGGTGTCAAAGGTTATTGCATAATCAATCCAGGCCATATTTACGAGGTTTATATTTCATTACTTGAAAGTTTTTTTGGTAATTTCCTGGTTCACCGGTGTTTTGTAAAGCAATACACAACACTATATCACACTACACCATACTATACCATACCACACTATATCATAGCACACCACTCCATACTACACAACACCACATCACACTACAACATACTACACTAGACCACACCACATCATAGAACACCACACCACACCATACTACACAACACCATATCACACTACACCATATCACACTACACCATACTACACCATACCACACCACATCATAGCACACCACTCGATATTACACCATACTACACAACACCATATCACACCACTCCATACTACACCATACTACACAACACCATACCATACTACACGATACTACACCATACCACACCACACCATATCACACTACACCATACTACACCATACTACACAACACCATATCACACCACACCATACTACACCATACTACACAACACCATACCATACTACACGATACTACACCATACCACACCACACCACACCATATCACACTACACCATACTACACCAGACCACACCACACCATATCACACCACAACACACCCCACCACATCCCACCACAACACACCCCACCACATCCCACCACCAGCCACCTCTTTGCTTTCCTTTCTGTTTCTCCATCTGAACAATATTATTACATCTGATGGATTGGCAGAATCGGTAGAGCGCCGGATAAAATGATGTGCTGTGTTTATGTCGACTCTTAACATTCCAAATTCAAATCCCGCCGAGGTCAACCTTTTATTTCATCATACAGAAGGTTGACAATAATAAATTGCCAAATCGAGAACTGGGATCGATATAATCTGATTTCACCCCTACCCCTACCCAACAGATCCTAACCCACCCTACCCCCATACCACCCACCCACCCACCACTCAATGTACTGGCCGTGTGCCTAAATTACAAAGCGTTATTACTTCCCAAATGAACTGTACTATCGGTGTCTTGGATAGTATCGATAGATCGATAGATAAATGTATATATTATCGGTAAGTAGATTATTGATCCGTAGTTTTAGGGTTCACTTGTGTGTTCGTTTATTGGAAATCAATATCTTCTTCCCTTCCAGTAAGTAACCAATCAGGGGATGCGCCTGGACTATTGATATATATATATATATATATATATATATATATATATGTGTGTGTGTGTGTGTGTCTGTGTGTATATATATATATATAAATATATAAATATAAATATATGT
>OZ024759.1:32210545-32215545 GCA_964016885.1 Eledone cirrhosa | reverse complement strand
GGAAAAAAGAGTGCTCTATGTATGGAACAGAGCTATTTAATAAGAAAGTGAACAACATAAAATATAACTACTCCATTACCAAAGGTTTTTGGACCCCAGACAATAATAATATACGTCTGGATCGGTCGTCAGACAAAGATGTTATCGACCTTTCGTAATGGATTAGTTATATTTTGTGTTCACTTTCTAATATCAAATCCATACAAATTGTTAAATATTTTCAAAATGAATTAAAAATCGTAGATTGTGTCTCTCATTGAAAATATGTTAACGATTGGGTTTAGTAGTGTATTGGACTGTGTAGTGTATAACTCTGGCTAGCTGGTTACTTATATAGCAGAGTAGAGAGATATGAAGCTACGGTAGATGGTGTTAAATAAGGCGCGGGGGTGAGGAGGCGGTATTGCGTTTTGATTGGTTGGTTTTAAAAATAATCTACTCTATTTTGATTGGTTGAGATAAATAGTAGGGAAGATTCGTTGTTAAGTTCTGGGAGTGGTTAATAAGTAATGGAGGTGGGGTTGATATAAAAACATAATGGACATTTTCATTTATTTTAAAATTATTTTATAATTAATTTCATTATTTCTCGAGTTGAAATTGATTTTAAGTTTTATACTTTATAATACCATAGTTTTTGTTGTTACTGTTGTTACTGTTGTTGTTGTTGTTGTTGTTGTTGTTACTGTTGTTGTTGTTGTTGTTGTTGTTGTTGTTATTGTTGTTACTGTTGTTGTTGTTACTGCTGTTACTGTTGTTATTGTTGTTGTTATTGTTGCTGTTATTTCTGTTGTTATTTTTGTTATTGTTGTTATTTCTGTTGGCATTGTTGTTGTTATTTCTCTTGTTATTGTTACTGTTGTTATTGTTGCTGTTATTTCTGTTGTTATTGTTGCTGTTATTTCTCTTGTTCTCTTGATATTGTTACTGTTGTTATGCTTTTGGGTTTTGTTTTGTTTTGTTTTTTATTATTCTTGTAATTCTTACTGTTGTTCTTCTTACTGCTGTTGCTTTTGTTGTTATTATTGTTGTTATTATTGTTGTTGTTATGTCCTTTTGTATTTTCCACTCTTATCAATAGCAAATCAATTTTAAATTTCATTATTATTTCGTTATATATTTTCATTATTACTCTTGTCATGTTTTTGTTTTTTGCGTTTTTATATTGTTTGCATCGTTGGTGGTGTTGTTTGTGTTGTTTTGTATTTAGTATTGATGTTGCTGTTGTTGTTTTCTGTACTTCGTATTGTTGTTGTTGTTGTTGTTGTTGTTGTTGTTTGGTATTTAGTATTGTTGTTGTTGTTGTTGTACTGTATTTGGTATTGTTGTTGTTGTTTTACTGTATTTGGTATTTTGTATGATTCAGGTTATTTCTTGCATTCTTTACTAAAATGTTAGTTGTCAGACTGAGAATTTTATTACTGTCTTTTTATTGGTCGTCTGCTTTCCCAGACCCATTCTTTCCATAAACCGTCTCCTGACCTTGAAACCTAAATTTGTAAAAACCAAACTAATTACTGGCTTTATTGAAAAATAATTAGTCTTCTTTATTATTATTAGTAGTAGTAGTAGTAGTAGTAGTAGTAGTAGTAGTAGTAGTAGTAGTAGTAGTAGTGGTGGTGGTGGTGGTGGTGGTGGTGGTGGTGGTGGTGGTGGTGGTAGTGGTGGTGGTGGTTGTGGTGGTGGTGGTGGTGGTGGTGGTGGTGGTGGTGATGGTGGTGGTAGTGGTAGTAGTAGTAGTGGTGGTGATGATGGTGGTGGTGGTGGTGGTGATGGTGGTGGTAGTGGTAGTAGTAGTAGTGGTGGTGATGATGGTGGTGGTGGTGGTGGTGGTGGTGGTGGTAGTACTAGTAGTAGTAGTAGTAGTAGTAGTAGTAGTAGTAGTAGTAGTAGTAGTAATAATAGTAGTAGTAGTTTCTGTTTTGTTCTTTTTTTCCCCAGTGTTAATTAATTGTTTATTAAGAACGACAGACGAACGACAAAGAAAGAATGGAATTGTTCGAAGAAGAAAGAAGCCTAAACGACATTCAAATTCTTTGAAATGTCGTTGGAGTGGAACAATGGCCAGAGGATGAGTGACATGAAGTGGTCCTCCGTCGTAGTCGACGACTTGGCCACGACAACCAATAGTGTTCTGGTTGTTTGATTAACGAAACAGCCTGCTTCTGAAATTAACGTGCAAACGGTTGATGTTTGATGTTGTATATACGAGGGTCGTGGGTAGAAATGTTCATAAAATGACTATGAAGGAGTGATGCTAGAGCTGTGAAATTTTTTATGCTATTAATTTCAACTCTTCTTATGAATAACTGCATTGTTTCTTTCCAGGGACTATGTTGAAAAATAAACCTCATTTGGTCATTCCATGAGAGTATATTGGTCAGCCTATGAACTTTGCAGCCTATTTCAACACTCTTCTTATTAATAACTGCATTATTTGGTACCAGGGACTATGTTGAAAAATATACCTCATTTGGTCATTCCATGGGAGTATCTTGGTCAGCTTATGAACTTTGCAGCCAACCCTTGTATGGTGTAAGTGATTGAATATTCCACAGACACAGGAGCCCTTAATGTAGTTCTTAGGAAGATTCAGGGTGATAACCCGTGTTCTGTGATAGGGTGAGTGGCTGAACATTCCTTAGACACGTGTTTCTTTAACACAAATTCTCAGGGAGATCCAGTGTGACACAGTGTGTGACAAGGATGGTCCTTTGAATTACAGCTACATTCCATGTTATATTATAGTGAAGTAGCTGAGCATTAGTGAAGTGGACTCGACTTGATCTTTGCTCTTTGAACTCTGCTGCCAACTGAATGGACTGGAGCAACGTGAATAAAGTGCCTTGCTCAAGGACACAATGTGTTTCCGCTGAGTATCTGCCAGGAAGGTTGGCTGGTAAGGGAAGCAGAGGCCGGCAGCCAAAACGATGGCTTGACAATGTCAACTTATGGACTGGACTTGATCTTTGCTCTTTGAACTCTGTTGTTGGTGATCGAACTTTGTGGAGTTTAGCGTCACAAGAAGAAACTGAGCATTCCATAAACACGTATACTCAATGTAATTCTCAGGAAGATTCAGCATGACAGGTGTGTGTGACAAAGCTGATCCTTTGAATTAAACATACAGTCCATTATGACAAGAATAATAGTTTCTGATGTAGGAACAAGACCAACAATTTTGTTGGTATGTTTCTTGTACTTTATTTTATTGATTCTCGTAAGGATGAAAGGCAAAGCTAAGCTCGACAGGATTTGAACTGGGGTAAGTGGCTGAGCATTCCACAGACGGTTTCTCTATCTCTCTCTCTCTCTTTCTCTCTCTCTCTCTCTCTCTCTCTCTCTCTCTCTTTCTCTCTCTCTCTCTCTCTCTCTCTCACTCTTTTTCTCTCTCTCTCTCTCTCTCTCTGTGTGTGTGTGTAACACATTGTCAGTAATGCGTAATAAAGAAAAAAACATACGCTGCTCTGTCAGTACTTCCGGTAGCTGATTAAGTATGTGTGAAGTACTGCAACAAATTAAATCGTATGTACACCACTACACTACCCCCCCCCCCCTCCGCTTCCACATCTTTCACATTCACCGCCCTTCTATACAACATTCCTTCACTGCCACACCCTTTAATCAATGCACACACACTATCCACACCCTGCTCCTCCACACTCCATCATCATGTTCCCACTACTTCAGACACCAGCCTCACACCCACCACCACTACCAGCACTACTCCACCACCACCACCACCACCACCACCACCACCACCACTCTCTCTACTTCAGCCACCATGTTGACCACCCGCACTCACCTTACTCCACACCCATTCCCCAACCCCAATTCACGCTGCACAACCTATAAAAAAATGTGTCCTTCTGCTTGTCGGAGACTTCACCATCACCATCATCATCATCATCATCTTCATCATCATCATCATCATCATCAGCAGCAGCATTATACTATCATCCCCATCATCATTATTTTCATTACATCATCGTTACATCACCTCCATCATCATCATTACACCACCATCATTACATCATCGTCATCATCGTCATCATCGTCATCATCATCATTATACCATCATCATCATCATCATCATCATCATTATTTCATCATCATCATCATCATTATCATCCTTATCATGTTGATTAACATTATTACTCGGTGAATTAGCAGTATCGGTAGAGGGTTGGACGCCATGCTTTCTAGCATAGTTACGTCCCTTTACAGTCTGAGTTCAAATCCCGCCGAGGTTAACTTTGCCTTTCATCCTTACGGGGTCGATAAAATAAAGTACCAGTAATGTACTGGTGAATTGCTGGCCTTGTGCCTAAAGTAGAAACAATTATTACTATTATTATTGGGCGGTTTCTTGACAGAGTTGTTATAGTGTCGGACAAATGCTTAGCAGTATCTGTTCTCGCTGTTTATCTTCAAATCCCATATATAAAGTACCAGTGAAATACTGAGGTCGATTTAATCAACTTGGCTCTTTCCCGCTTCAAATTAGCTGGTTGGCCCTGTGTCTAAATTAAAAATAAAGTACCAGTAATACACTGGGATAATTCCTGGCCTTGTGCCAAAAGTAGAAACAATTATTATTATTATTATTGACTTTGCCTTTCATCCTTACGGGGTCGATAAAATAAAGTACCAGTAATGCACTGGGTAATTGCTGGCCTTGTGCCTAAAGTAGAAACAATTATTATTATTATTCTTTGAGTCTCAGTCATTGATGTTATTTAATTGGAAAGTATGTTCAAATGAATATCAAGCCGCTACCTCAGCCTCAGATATTCAGGACGTATCGGAGGGTTCTTGCTGTTCCCAGCAAGCATGCCTTTTGAAGTGTTCCAAGAGAGAACTCGTCTGAGAATGTATGCTGACCCTAGTAGCCCGATCTTCTGTAGCTCATATTTGCTAATTGTCGCACAAGGCCAGGCACTCAGAACCAATCGGGTAAAAGCTAATATCGATGGAGAAATTGCTCCCCACTTTGCTGA
>OZ024759.1:32198045-32200545 GCA_964016885.1 Eledone cirrhosa | reverse complement strand
CAATGCTGAGATATTTTCAGTGTAGATCGAATATGTGTGTGTGTAGAATAAGAAAGTTCCAGGTTGCACATCCATTACATATGTCACGATGTATTTGTGTTGAGTAGAATAGGAGGTTGATTATATGTAAAAACATTATTAATAATGCTCCGAAGACTCCAAGCCTAGGCTTGGAAGAAACAATTGTCAGCAGTTAAATCTTCTTTATATATATATATATATATATATATATATATATATATATATATATAAATAAAGTATGTTTACGTATCGTAAGATGCTACAACGCAAGTTTAACTATAAGTTGGGTATATAATCCCCTGGAGATGGTATCGAAGTCAGATTCGATGTGTGCTGCATGGCTGCGTTTCTACAACCACTTTAGTGATCACACCACGACCACCACTCCCGTAACCGCCATCACCAACACCACAGCCAACAGCACCACCATTAGCACCACCACCACAACAACAACCACCACCACCACCAACACCATAACCACCATCATAACCATCACCATCACCACAAACACCACCACCAACAACACCACAAACACAACCACCACAACCATCAACACCACCACCATCACCATCAACAATACAACTGCAACCATCGCCATCACCACCACCACCATCACCACCACCCTACCCACCACCGTCACCGCCATCAACACCACCATCACCACTAACACCACAACCACCACCACCACAACCACCATCACCACTACCACCACAACCAGCACTAACACCACAACCACAACCACCACAACCATCAACAACACCACAACCACCATCACCACCACCACCACAACCACCATCCCAACAACCACCACCGCCACCACCACCATTATCTTTATCAATCTGCTGACGTCATCATTACAATAATATTGGTTTCAATTTTTACATTTCTCATTCTAATTTATATCGATTATTTATTGATTTCAATCTCGTCTATCCCCCACCCTCACCTTCGCTTTACTCCACACCCTCTTATCTCTCTCTCTCTCTCTCTCTCTCTCTCTCTGAATGTCAGACAATATATATATATATACACATACATAAATACACACATATATATATATATATATATATATATATATATATATATATATATATATATATATAGTAATAATAATAAATTTCAAGAATAATATATATATATATATGTTTTAATATAGATGAGATTCTACAGGACTAGAACTGTTTCATTCTTTAGAAATCATCAGGAATCTGATGATTTCTAAAGAATGAAACAGTTCTAGTCCTGTAGAAGCGATTTCTAAATATTTATACTCTGCTTTGTATTGAGTACCTTACTTACTGTGGTTACCCCCGATTGAACCCGGGATAAACTTATATATATATATATATATATGGTAAATTTCCTTAAGTCGTTTGGAAGCCTCGACAATGCAGATGGGTAAATCTCCGGGTAACAAGATCCGGTGGTGGAGAGAGAGATGTAAGTGGGTGTACGTTGAGATGCGTGGCGTGTATAAGACTGTAACGTGTAGAGGAATGAAGGAAATAGCGTAAAGGTTAAAATAAAAATAACAACACGAGAAAGAGTTACCTTGGGAGAGATTTAATTGTCCCCATATATTTCGGATTCACATCCATCAACTGGGTTTTTTTTCCGTCTGACGATCCATGTGAAACTCCAGAGTAACACGATTCATTCTTTAGCCTGGATATATATATATATATATATATATATATATATATATATAGCATATTTCCCGGCGCCGAAGACGCTTCGTCGTCGAGGACGCACCCTAATTTTGACAACCAAAAATTTGAGAAAAAATAATAAACAACCTTCGGCCTCCTGGACGCATGGTAGATTTTTGAGACTTATTTTAGGGGAAAAAATGGCGACTTCGACGCCGGGAAATACGGTATATATATATATATATATATATATATATATATATATATATATATATATATATATATATATAGTTATAATAATGGATTTGAAGACTAAAATCCAAAGAGAGCTTGATAAGGATAAATATATATAAAATATATAAGAACCGTAGACCAAATGTTTATTAAAATAACAGATTAAAGTTGCTTAATCTTTAATCTGTTATTTTAATAAATATATATATATATATATATATATATATATATATATATATATATATATACAGAGAGAGAGAGAGAGAGAGAGAGAGAGAGAGAGAGAGAGAGAGAGAGGTTTACATTGATTATGCTGATTGGGAGAAGAAATACTGTATATATTTTATCAAATGATTCTGTGGACTTACTTTCTATATGTAATGTAACCCAAATATTTATAAAATTTACAGTATTATATATAACTTATATTATATATAAAGGGCGGTGGATTGCCAGTATCGGTAGAGGGTCACACATGCTTTCCAGCATAGTTACGTCCCTTTATGATCTGAGTTCAAATCCCGCCGAGGTTAACTTTGCCTTTCATCCTTACGGTGTCGATAAAATAAAGTACCAGTAATACACTGGGATAATTG
>OZ024759.1:32178045-32188045 GCA_964016885.1 Eledone cirrhosa | reverse complement strand
CGGGGACTATCTCTTGTCTATTAGAGTGTTTAGTCAGGAGTTGGTGAGTGGATAACAAGTTGATGGTATCAATGACGAGGTGGTGAGTTCAAATCCCACAATAGGCTGTTAAACCGGGGACTATCTCTTGTCTATTAGAGTGTTTAGTCAGGAGTTGGTGAGTGGATAACAAGTTGATGGTATCAATGACGAGGCGGTGAGTTCAAATCCCAGAGCAAGTTGTTAAACCTGGGATATCTCATGTCTGTGGAGGTGTTTCATTAGTTTTCAAAGTTTTAAATATAATTAGAGACGAGAACAATAAATGTTTGTTATTTTGTTATCTTAAAATATAGTATAACAGTGAGATGATATATTCCGCCATTTATACATCTGTATGCTTATCTATCTATCTATCTATCTATATATATATATATATACGTGTATGTGTATATATACATTCATACATATATATATATACGTGTATGTGTATATATACATACATATATATATATATATACATATATATATATATATATATATATATATATATATATATATATATATATATATATATATATATATATACGTGTATGTATATATATATATATATATATATATATATGTGTGTGTATGTGTATATATATACATATATATATATATATATATATATATATATATATATATATATATGTGTGTATATATATATATATATATACAATGACGCATATATATATATGTGCGTGCAATGTTGTATGTATGCATGAATGTGTACATGTATTTATGTGTGTGTAGCTATGAATATAGCTATGTATATATATATATATATATTTCTCTGTGTGCGTGTGTGTATTCATGAATGCATGTATATATATATATATATATATATATATATATATATATATATATATATATATATATATATATATATATATATACAGAGAGATAGACAGGTGTGTGTTTGTATATATATATATATATACAGAGAGAGAGATAGACAGGTGTGTGTGTGTGTGTATATATATATGTGTGTGTGTGTGTGTGTGTGTTCAACAATAATCCTCTTGTATTCGATATTCTCGAAATAAGCTGATTAATTATTGATTAGTTATAGACTATGCAACGGCAGCAAATTGACTGAATAGTCAAGAAGTTCGCCGTTCAATCACTTGGTATTGAGTTCGATCCCAGTTGGTGACACCTTGGGCTTGTTCCATTTACCTTAGCCTCGGACCAACCTGTCTTGTAAGTGAAACTGTTTGGAAGCCATTCCTATTGATGTATGGCTGAACTGTACCTGTAATTTAAAGGGTCATCCTTGTTACATACACTGTAATATAAAGAAAACATGGCAGCTTCTTCTCCCTTGACACCGACATAAGAAAGGAAAAGAAAAAGGCCCTTTATGTACTGGTGGAATTGTAGGGACGCTACCTTTTAAGGGCGCTGTCCCGTACTTGCATTCGAAATCTGGTGGAGCCTATCCCTTTCCAGGTTTGAACACAGCTTACTTCTCCCAGCTTTGTTATACATTATTGTCACGCTGAATCTCCCTGAGAAAAGCGTTAAGAGTATACATATGTCTGTGGAATACTCAGCCAAATATACTATAGTACAAGACTGACTATAACTGTAATTCAAACGACCAGCCTTTATACACGCACTGTCATGCTGAATCTCCCTGAGAACGTGTGCGTGGAATACTCAGCCACTTATATTGTAACACATGAAAATGAGAAACAATGCTTTGTAGTATTTATTCACGTGTTTTTTGCGTACAAACACACAAACACACAGACACACACATAACAGACTCAAACCTACACATACAGAGACTCATACACACACAACAACCCCCTCCACACACACACACACATACATACAACAGACGCAGGTTCCTCACACACAACATACTCTCACACACACACAAACGCAACAGACCGACACACCCCAGTCACCTCCCTCCCACACAAACACATACACAGTTGCAGATACAGACTAAACCCTACACACACAAGTCCCCCTTCCCCTCATACACATACACAAGTCCTTCCCCACCACACATACACACCCACACTAGTCCTTCCCGCCAAACACACACAAGTCCTTCCCCACCACACACACACACACACACACACAAGTCCTTCTCCACCACACACAAGTCCTTCCCGTCAAACACACACACTACCACCCTCACCCCCACACACAGACACCACGCACCCCCACCCCCACCCCCTCCACCACCACCATCAGCCCTACACTCCTTTTCTATTTCTTCAGTTAAACACATTTTCACATGATTAATAGCAGCTTCTGGAACCTAATTAAGTTGAAAAGGGAAAAAAAACAAGAGAAGATTAAAAACATCAAAAGAACAGGAACAAGAAATGGTTTCGTCAGAACGAAACGAAAGACAACACCTTTGGGGACAGTGCAGCGAGAAATGGGGGCGAGAAATGACATGTTTTATTGAAAATAAGGCATGGAATGGGTAATGGCGAAACGTAACCGCCAGCTATTCTTATAGAACTTCAAGTATATTCAGTTCAGCTTTAAATATTGTATGTCTTATGTACCTACCGTACCTATACAGTGTGTGTATATATATATATATATATATATATATATATATATATATATATATATATATATATATATATATATATATACATATATATATATACATATATATATACACATATATAAATATTAATATATATATATATATATATATATATATATATATATATATATATATATATATATATATATATATATACATACACATATATAAATATTAATATATATAGACACAAACATATATACATATACACGCATATATATATATACACACACATATATATATATATATACACACACACATATATATTTGTATATATATATATATATATATATATATATACACATATTCACGCATACATATATATATAGGTATGTATATACACATATATATATATATATATATATACACATATAGATATACATATATATATACACATAGATATACACATATACATATATGTATATATATATATATATCAATATATATAAATATATATATATATATATATAAATATATATATATATATATATATTTATATATTTATATATATTTATATATATATATATATACACACATATATATATATATACATATATATATATATATATATATATAAATATATATAATTATATATATAAATATAAATAGATACATATATATAACTATATATATATATATATATATATGCTAATGAGCAATTTCTGTTTGCTTCCATATGTTCACACATCTAAAATGTGTATGAAACTGCTTGTGAAAAGTGTGTGTGTGTGGGGGGGGGGGTGCGCGTGTGCGTGTGTGTGTGTGTATATATGTGTGTGTGTGTGTGTGTGTGCGTGTGTATGTGTGTGTGTATGTATGTATATGTGTGTGTGTGTGTGAGTAACTCTTCATTAAGCAACATTTGGTTGAATTCCCGACTGCAAAATCTACAAAGCAATTTACATCTTCACTTCACAACCCCTATGCTCTTCCTCTCTCTTTCCTCCTCCGTGTATGTATATACATATATATATATGTCTATATATATATATGTATATATATATATATGTATATATGTATATATATATGTATATATATATGTATATATATATGTATATATATATATATGTATATATATCAGTATTAGTTATACTATTTATGGTTATGTAAATACAAAACCTTAAGCAGTTGTAAGTATTTTACACACACCCCAAATAGTGGTAGGCAGTAATGTATTACTACCTTATTATATGTATATATATATATATATACATATATATATACATATATATATATACATATATATACATATATATATATATATATATATATATATATATATATATATATATATATACATACATATATATATATATATATATATATATATATATATATATATATATATATATATATATATATATATATATATATGCAGCTATCTCAATTACTGAACAAGAAAATCATATTTCTAACTAAATAGAGTATATTTAGCTCTCGGTCATACGTGTGGACATCTTCAGGGAACAATACGAAAACAATTATTTTACAAATGCAAACTGAGTTTTTCGAATATTAATAATAACACTCGATTCGTTTGCAATTATGCAAATAAGCCTGAATTTTATAGCCATGTCAGTAGAATGAACCCTTCATTCTTGCTCTTGTGTTCGCATATTCACATGGCTATAAAATTGAGGCTTGTTTGCATAATTGCAAACGAATCGAATGTTATTATTAACATTCGAAAAGGCGATGGGTTGGCAGTATCGGTAGAGGGTCGGATGCCATGCTTTGAAGCATAGAGTTACCTCCCTGTATGATCTGAGTTCAAATCCCGCCGAGGTTAACTTTGCCTTTCATCCTTCCGGGGTCGATAGAATAAAGTACCAGTAATGCACTGGGTATTTACTGGCCTTGTGCCAAAAGTAGAAACAATTATTAATATTCGAAAAATTTTTAAATAAAAAATCGAGAACATTTTCGCTTTACATGGCTGAATACAATAAATGTAATCTGAGTTTTTTGAATATTAATAATTGTTTCTACCTTTGGCACAAAGCCAGCAATTATCCGAGTACCAGTAATGCACTGGGATAATTGCTGGCCTTGTGCCAAAAGTAGAAGCAATTATTAATATTCGAAAACCTCAGATTACATTTATTGTATTCAGCCATGTAGAGCGAAAATGTTCTTGATTATTTCATATATATACATATATATACATATATATATATACATATATATATATATATATATATATATATATATATATGTATATATATATATATATATATATAATCGTACATATATACAATATATATATATGACCATATGCCCGCATACATTCTGAGGTGTTTCTGTCACCTGGTTAATTGTTTCACAATAATGCAACCAATTTAAGAAAATAACTGAACAGGAAAATCTATTAACCCCCTTAGGTTTCGGTTTTAATTTATTTCTCTCTCCCACTTCCTCAATTGCTATCTATCGAGCTATCTACCTGTCTAGCTTTGTATATTTATCTTTATCTTTTCCTCGCTATATATATATATATATATATATATATATATATATATATATATATATATATATATATATATATATATATATATACATACATATATATATATATATATATATACATATATATACATATATATATATATATATATACCTATATATATATACATATATATATATATATATATATATATACATATGTATATATATATACATATATATATACATATATATATACATATATATATATATGTACATCTATATATATATATATGCATATATATATACATATATATATAATCTGTCTTTTCCTCACTATATATAAATATATATATATATATATATATATATATATATATATATATATACGATATATTAACAAATGGAAACTATATTTATAAAACCATATTTATTTCATTATACATATTTCAAGGACACCAAGTCAAATTATGGTGCGCTATCATCAGATGAAAGCGCACCATAATTTGACTTGGTGTCCTTGAAATATGTATAATGAAATAAATATGGTTTTATAAATATAGTTTCCATTTGTTAATATATCGTATTTTTACTCCAATAATTTGTTGAGTGCTTATATATCAGTTATAAAAATATTTGCTTGTTGTATCCCAACAATTTAAATATAACTTCTACATATATATATATATATTTATAGTAATAATAATAAATTTGAAGACTAAAATCCAAAGAGGGCTCGATAAGGATAAATATGTATCAAATATATAAGAAACGTAGAGCAAATATTTATTAAAATAACAGATTAAAGTTTAAGCAAAGAATGTTTATATATATATATACGATATATTAACAAATGGAAACTATATTTATAAAACCATATTTAGACAGTTTCAGAAGATCCCGTTAAGGGTGAAAGCAGCGATTCTTTGCTTAAACTTTAATCTGTTATTTTAATAAATATATATATATATATATATATATATATATATATATATATATATATATATATATATATATATATATATATATACAATATATATATATACAATTGTTTTATAAATGTTGACATACCCTTATAAAACAAATTTTGTATTTTATCTGATGAAATCGCACCAAAATTTGCCTTGGTTGCCCTTGAAATATATATAATAAAATATTTAGGGTTTATAAATATAGTTTCCATTTATTAATATATTGAATATTTACTCCAGGAAGCTGTTGAGTGCTTTATATCAGTTATAAAACTTTTAAGCTTGTTGAATCCCAACCAATTAAATATAACTTCTGCATATATATATATATATTTACAATCTCTGTCTTTCTCTCACTCTATCTATCTATCTCTATCTATCCCTCGTTCTCTCTCTCCTCTCCCCCTCCACAATATAGTCTCACTACTAAAAAAAGCGGTTAATGTCCTCCTATGTAAAATTCGTCAGTTTTCGAGGAATGAATTTTTTTGTTTTTCGTTGTCGTCTTGTCTTTTTTTTCTTAAGGCGTTGTCTAGTTACAGAAGTCATTCGCCCACCATCAAGATCATCATCATCATCATCATCATTTCCTCCAGCATCATTTATATCATCATCATCATCATCATCATCATCATCGTCGTCGTCGCCATCATCGCTAGCGTCATCATAATCGTCACAACAGCCATCGGCATCATCATCATATTTACCACAATCGTCGACATCGTTGATATAATCACCATCATCATCATCATCATCATCATCATCATCATTGTCATCATAATCATCATAATCACCATCATCACCATCGTCATCATCGCTGACACAACCACCATCCTCATCATCATTTATACGTGGATGTGTAAGATTTATTTAAGAGAAAAGTGTGAGTGTGACATACCTCTTTTCCCTCAGAAATCCCTCCCCTTGTCGATGGATGAGAAATCCGAAATATAGGGACCAATAAATCTCTTCCAAGACTAACTCTATCTCTGGTTCTATTTTTACGCCTTTTTTACGTCCTCTACAACTCTTTCTACGGTTCTTCCTACTTTTGTCTCTCATCATGCTACTACCTGATTTTGTTACCCGGAGATTTACTCATCTGCACTGTAGAGGCTTCCAAAACGACTCTCTCTCTCTCTCTCTCTCTCTCTCTCTGTATATATATATATATATATATATATATATATATATATATATATATATATATATATATATATATATATATATATATATATATATATATATATATATATATATATATATATATATATATATATATATATATATATATATATATATATATATATATATATATATATATATATATATATATATATATATATATATATAATTTTATGAAGTATAAATAGTGGGTATCATTACTCTGCGGTGGATTGGCAGTATCGGTAGAGGGTCAGACACCATGCTTTCCAACATAGTTACGTCCCTTTACGATCTGAGTTCAAAGCCCGCCGAGGTTGACTTTGCCTTTCATCCTTATGGGGTCGATAGAATAAAGTACCAGTAATACACTGGGTAATTGCTGGCCTTGTGCCAAAAGTAGAAACAATCATTACTCTGTTTCGCTTGTTTATTACAGGTTTGTAAACAGGTAAAACTCCAGAGTAACAAGACTCACTATTCAGCCTTAATAAAATGAATATTAAAAAAAAATCTACTTCGGTATTGAGTATTCATTCCTCTCAGCCGCCAACCATACACACACACACTCAATATTCTATATAAACTATCGAGAATGTAGTCATTCTGATACCGGTTCTTTCTAAGCTATTATTTACAACAATCAACTGTGGTGAGAGTTATTTTTCTGTTTAATATTCCTACATTTTCTCTTATATATATATATATATATATATATATATATATATATATATATATGTGTGTGTGTGTGTGTGTGTGTGTGTGTGTGTGTGTGTGTGTTTGTGTGTGTGTGTAGAGAGAGAGAGACACACAGAGAGAGAGAGAAGGGAAGAGAGAGAGATTTGAATGTCTGTATGTGTGTGTATAGAGAGAAAGATATTTGTATATATGTGTGTGTGTTTATATATATATATATATGTATACCAGTGTTTGTTTTTTATATCACCCCCACCCCGCCTCTTTGATATACCTTCTTCCCAGTTTTATATCCACCAACTTTATGTCGGTTGACTGGAGTTGGATTCTATCATCAAAGGAGAGATATTACCTCATTGTGGTGGTGGTGGTGGTATTAGTGGTGGTGGTGGTAGTGGTGGTGGTGGTAGTGGTGGTGTAGTAGTGTCGGTGGTGGTGGTGGCGTGTTTGTTTTCTATTGGTGCTTGTTTTAGATGTCTTACAGTGAATTACACGCTATGAAGTTACGTTTGATATACATGTGTGTATATATATATATTTATATTTATATATATATATATTGTGTATGTGCGAATGCAGCATGAATGCCTGACAATGCGTACTTATACATAATCAAAGCGGTGCCCCAGCATGGCCACAGTCTATTGACTGAAACAAGGGTGAAAAAAACATTATATATATATAATACATGCAGACAAACGCACCATATATATATGTGTGTGTGTGTGTGTGTAATAGTATAATAATTATGTGTTTTCGATGCTCAGAGAGTGGGTTTGGTCGCGTGCAAGGCCTTTCCCCACTTAAAGAAACCTTCCTAGCACAGTCATTGCTTGTTCAGGATGTTACAGGTTCGTGTGGTTGGCCGTAGCCTAAAAGTGACCATTTTCTGTAATCTGCCAAGCGATTGCAATACACTTAGCAAAGTTTGCAGCCATCATATATATATATATATATATATATATATTTAAAAGTTAAACAAGGTTCAGTGAATACATCAAATTTGTTTTCATAAAATTTGAATTTTAGAAATTAAACATAATTATAATATTAATACAAATACCTATTAACTTTTACAACCTAAAATATTATTCATTGCTCTGAAATAACTTAAATTAAATATTTGGAAATTTAACCGCCAACTATATTAATTTGGACATGTGTTGCATATATGGAAATCTGTATATAAACTTGAACATAAATTACTCCCCTTTGTCTCTCTCTCTTTAATCATCTTTCATCTGTTTTTTCAAGCCACCTACTGAATATATTATCACATCAGCTGTTTCTTCCTCTATGCTTTCCTTTCCACCCTTTTTCTCCAGTAGTTTTTAAAAATAAAAAAATGTTATAATTGTTATATTGATGCCATCTATTTCTTAAACTCTATTACACGCACCCTCTCTGTTGTTTGTATTATGTTATCTCATGTTCTCAATATTAGGGTATAAATATTGAGTTTTGTCATAAGTTAATCACTACCATGACTGAATCTTAACCATCTACTATGTCAGAGTACGTCATGCATCAACTTATTTTATCTGATGAGGACGTACTGTTGAACTTAACTCAGTACCTCTGAAATATGTATAATAAAATATAATTGAGCACAAGAATATCTATTTTGTTAATATTTTGAATTAATATATATATATATATATATATATATATATATATATATATATATATAGTAATAATAATAAATGTGAAGACTAAAATCCAAAGAGGGCGGGATAAGGATAAATATATATCAAATATATAAGAACCCTAGAGCAAATATTTATTAAAATAACAGATTAAAGTTTAAGCAAAGAATCGCTGCTTTCACCCTTAGTTTCAGAAGACCCCGTTAAGGGTGAAAGCAGCGATTCTTTGCTTAAACTTTAATCTGTTATTTTAATATATATATATATATATATATATATAGGAAAAGGTATGACCCCGACGGCAGAGCTCAAGCCGTTTCGACGGCTATTTCTGGACTAGAAGTAGCCGTCGAAACGGCTTGAGCTCTGTCGTCGGAGTCATACCATTTCCTATTACCTACTCTACTACCCTAAGTATTGAGTACTCTGGTGCGTTATGGTCCATCTGGTTCCTTACCACAATTCCTTCGTTATATATA
>OZ024759.1:32153045-32158045 GCA_964016885.1 Eledone cirrhosa | reverse complement strand
TCTCATGTTATTGTGTTGCTGTTGTTGTTCTTATTGTTACTGGTGTTGTTGTTGTTCTTGTTACTGGTATTGTTGTTGTTACTGTTGTTGTCACTGTTGTTGTTGTTGTCATTGTTGTTTGTCCAACCTCTCTTCCATTTTCTGCCAGATAATTCCCCAAAGCCGCTTTATTTTTCTGATTTCGTCTTTCCGTAAATTGGTAAGACTGACTCGTGGAGAAAATGATGGAATAGGCGTAATCACAACAACAACAATAGTAGTAGTAGTAGTAGTAGTAGTAGTAGTAGTAGTAGTAGTAGTAGTAGTTATTATTATTGTTGTTATTGTTGTTGTAGTATGAGAGTCGGATTAAAGAGGGGGGAAAAATGAGCTGTTGCAAAACTGAAGGGAAGAAAACTAATTAAGAATAGGAATACCATTCCAGTTAAAGAAACAAAGATAAGAGAATTACAGAATTAAATCAAAGACAAACACATACACACATATACATAAATGCGTGTGTGTATGTGTGTGTGTGTGTGTGTGTGTGTGTGTGTGTGTGTACTTAGGAATCTATGAACTAGACAATGTACAACACACACAAATGAAAGAATCGGCGAAGAAAATGTATCATAGCCGTTTTAGATTGCTACTTGAAACAGAGCTAAATGCAATAATAATAATAATAATAATAATAATAATAATGATTTCTTTATTAACCACAAGGGTTTACATAAAGTAGACATTAAGGACAGTGCAGGACAATACAGGACGATACAAATGGGTATTTCTGCGTGTAAAAAAACAAAAACAGAGGATGTAACAAAAAAATAACAATGAAAAATTCCCCAATAGGGGGGATACTTCGGAGGGACATTTGTGGAGAAAGCCCAGTAAAAGGCCACAGTGACCCTGACCACCAAGGCAAGTGCCCTCTCCCAGTTTTCCACCTTTAATTTACAGATACATACTCAGAGTAAGCCCATTCACATGGTTTCTGATTTAGGCACAAGGCCAGCAATTTGGCGAGGAGGAGAAAGACGAGTAAATCGACCCCATTGCAAGACCGGTACTTTATTTTATTGACCCCCTATCGAGGTCGATAAAAAAAGTTCTGGTCTAGTACTCGGGTGGAATCATCCTCTATATCCCTTTGTCACTTCCTTCTCTGGAAGAAATCTGATGTACTCAGGCCAAGAGAGAGAATGAGCTCCGCCAGGCTTAAAATAAGATGCCCAAGAAATAGTGTATGTCACTATGGCGCCCTCTACGACTCCATCAGGAGTTACAGGACCATATCATACCAATCTCCACGTATGCTACTCTGCGGAGTTTTTTATGTATTTTGTTAAGGCCCGAAATACTCACTTGAGACGGGGGTTTCTTCTCTGAACACCTTCTGCTGTCCAGCTCTCCTGAGAGTTTCTTCTCTCAAGACCTACTGCTGTCCAGCTCTCCTGAGAGTTTCTTCTCTCAAGACCTTCTGCTGTCCAGCTCTCCTGAGAGTTTCTTCTCTCAAGACCTTCTGCTGTCCAGCTCTCCTGAGAGTTTCTTCTCTCAAGACCTTCTGCTGTCCAGCTCTCCTGAGAGTTTCTTCTCTCAAGACCTTCTGCTGTCCAGCTCTCCTGAGAGTTTCTTCTCTCAAGACCTTCTGCTGTCCAGCTCTCCTGAGAGTTTCTTCTCTCAAGACCTTCTGCTGTCCAGCTCTCCTGAGAGTTTCTTCTCTCAAGACCTTCTGCTGTCCAGCTCTCCTGAGAGTTTCTTCTCTCAAGACCTTCTGCTGTCCAACTCTCCTGAGAGTTATTACTGATTCATTACATATGTTCTATGTTCTGTTATAATGTTTTTTGGTGGGGAGAGTTTTATTCTT
This sequence comes from Eledone cirrhosa, assembly GCA_964016885.1. Taxonomy (NCBI): domain Eukaryota; kingdom Metazoa; phylum Mollusca; class Cephalopoda; order Octopoda; family Eledonidae; genus Eledone; species Eledone cirrhosa. The sequence goes on along the minus strand of OZ024759.1, from coordinate 32,156,196 downwards.
TGCCGCAATCAAGTATCTTTCTTCAGTGTAGCATAGTGTAGTGGGGTGTAGTGTGATCTAGTATGGTATGGTGTAGTGCAGTGAGGTTTGGTGTGGAGTGGTGTGGTGTAGTGAGGTGTGGTGTGGTGTGGTGTGGTATGGTGTGGTGTGGTGTACTATGGTGTGGTATTGTGTGGTATGGTGTAGTGCAGTGAGGTTTGGTGTAGAGTGGTGTGGTGTAGTGAGGTTTGGTGTGGAGTGGTGTGGTGTAGTTAGGTGTGGTGTGGTGTGGTATGGTGTGGTGTGGTGTTGTATGGTGTGGTGTAGTGTACAATGGTGTGGTATTGTGTGGTATGGTGTAGTGAGATGTGGTGTATTGTAGCGAGGTAAGGTGAAGTGTGGTTTGAGGAGGTAAGGTGAAGTGTGGTTTGAGGTGGTGAGGTGTAGTCTAGTGTTGTGTAGTGTGATCTAGTGTAGTCTGGTGTGGTGCAGTGTGGTGTAGTGTGGTATGGTATAGTGAAATGCGGTGTATTGTAGAGAGGTAAAGTGAGGTATGGTGTGATGTGTTGTAAGGTGTAGCGTAGTGTGGTGTGGTGTGGTGTGGTGTGGTGTTGTGTAGTGTGGTGTGGTGTGGTGTTGTGTAGTGTGGTGTGGTGTTGTGTATAGTAGTGAGGTGAGATGGAACGTTGAAGATTAAGAAACGGTGAAATGGCATCAAAGTATCCCTACATCACTTTTTAAACAAACGTGAAGCCAGATCTTTTCTGGCAAAGGAACGCCGACATCATACCACACCATACAACACCAGACGTCACTTTCCAAACCTAGTCTTCCGCACTAGTGAGCCTCTTTCTGGATGTTCATGAACCAATCACTATTCAGGATATTGATTAGTGAAATGCTTGATTGAATTTGATTTTAGCGCCCTCTTCACCTCTCGCTCTCTCTCTCTCTCTCTCTCTCTCTCTCTCTCTCTCTCTCTCTCTCTCTCTCTCTCTCATTCATTTCCTACACACACACACACACACACACTCACCCACACACACACACACGTTTATATATCAATGTGTGTGTGTGTGAAAAAAATATATATAGAGAGAGGGGAGGTTGAATCCGACCGCGACACTGACCAAAGACTATATATATATGTGTGTGTGTGTGTGTGTGTGTGTGTGTGTGTGTGTGTAAATATATATGTGTGTGTGTGTGTGTGTGTGTGTGTGTGTGTGTGTGTGTAAATATATATATGTGTGTGCCCGTCTAATAAAGTCTCTATTTCTTCTGTCTCCATATATACATGTATATATGTGTGTGGTGTCTCTCTCTCTCTCTCTCTATATATATATATATATATATATATATATATATATATATATATATATATATAATCATGTGTGCGTGTCGACTGTCCCTGAAGCGGTGACATTCATCAACAGGAGTAAGAAAAATCCTAACCTTTAACTTGAAACGTGACAAATTGTTTACTTTCATCAATGAAAGCCATCATCATCATCATCATCATCATTATCAACATCATCATCACACCAGAGATGTGAAGGGATATAGAAACATGGGGCTGAATATATTATGTATATATATATATATATATATATATATATATATATATATATATATATATATATATATACAGACATATATATATGTAACTATATATATATATATATACACACACACATACACATATATATAATTGTCACCTTTTGTGTCCCTTTTTGCATTTATATATATATATATACATATATATATGCATATATACACATATATATACATATATATATATATATATATATATACATATATATATATATATATATATATACATATATATATATATATATACACATATATATACATATATATATATATATATATATATATATATATACATATATATATATATATATATATATATATATATATATATATATACATATATATATACATACATATATATATACATATATATATATATATATATATATATATATATATATATATATATATATATATATATATATTAAATTCTTCAGATTGCAGACATAACTAATGTATAATTCACCTCCCGACAACTCGACCTCGTTTTCTTCTATTTATTTTTTTCCTAACAATATTTGTTGGAAAGGTCATCAAATATGATTACAGGCGGTTCTTTTGTTTCGTGGGGGGCGGGTATTGGTGTGTGAGAAAGAGAGAGAAGGGGGTCGAGGGAGAGAGAGAGGGAGGGATAGATAGATAGATAGATAGATAGATAGATAGATAGATAGATAGATAGATAGATATGTTTCTTTATTAGCCACATGGGCACAAAAGAAGGGGACAAATACAAAGGGGGAAGTTTACATACAATAAAAACGTGTAAAATGTTATCACAAATGCAATTTGAAAAATTAGTCCATAGATAGATAGATAGATAGATAGATAGATAGATAGATATTCGGAAGGGGCGGGGGGCCGGTTGGGGACGTGGACTTCGGTTGGGGACGTGGACCTCGACGGCCTGCCGCGTCTCTTGTAGATAGATAGATAGATAGATAGATAGATAGATAGATAGATAGATAGATAGATAGATAGATAGATAGATAGATAGATAGATAGATAGATAGATAGATAGATAGATATCTTTATTTATTTATTGAGAGAGAGGGGGGAGCGTGTGAGACAGAAAGAGAAAACGACAGATAGACAGACAAACAAACAGACAAGCGGGCAGGAAGTGCAAGTGTGACAGTCAGACATTGGAGAGAGTGCGAAATATCATAAGGGGAGTTAATTTAATGTATCTTAGTTTTAGATATAAATAACTAAAGGTTGATTGTGTCACATTATGTTTCTGTATCTTTGAGATATCATCAGTATGGAATGATTGTGAGAACACCCCAAATCTAGAAAGATGATATGATGGCATAGTATGATGGCATAGTATGATGGTATAGTATGATACCATAGTATGATGGCATAGTATGATGGCATAGTATGATGGTGTAGTATGATGGTATAGTATGATGGCATAGTATGATGGCATAGTATGATGGTATAGTATGATGGCATAGTATGATGGCATAGTATGATGGCATAGTATGATGGCATAGTATTATGTTAGAGTATGATGGTATAGTATTATGTTAGAGTATGATGGTATAGTATGATGGTA
>OZ024759.1:32128045-32130545 GCA_964016885.1 Eledone cirrhosa | reverse complement strand
GGCATAATCCCTTCTTCAGGTAAGAGTTCAAAAGGTGTGTAGGGGAGTGGTGGAGAGACATATAGCGAAAGGAAACGGTGCGAATGAAAAATTAACAAATAAAGACAAAAATATAATAAATAATAAATAAAAATAAAGCATGATCAAAATACAAGGAATGAGAACATTGGCTTATATATATATGGCTTCTTGCTACAATGTTTTCTATACCTTTCATTTATATATATATATATATATATATATATATATATATATATATATATATATATATATATATATATATAAGAACAGAAGATGGTTAAAGGAGTTCCATCTTCTGTTCCATCTTCTGTTCTTACAAACTGTAGAGTCCTACAAACTGTAGAGTGCTTCTTATCCGATATCTGCATTGCTTTATTGTACTACAATAAAACTCACCTCCTACATTATATATATATATATATATATATATATATATATATATATATATATATATATATATATATATATAAAATATTTAAAAAATAATGAATAAAACAATGAAACAGTTCCTTATATTAAACAAAAAAAGTTCATTATTTAACGATCGTTTCTAGGATATATATGTGTTAGAATTGGCATGCATATTCAACAGATCTATGTACAAAATTATACAAAATTATACAAACTATCAAGATTAAATATACATACCAAACACACATATATGCCGTCTTCAGAAATAATTATTTCTGAAGACGGCATATATGTGTGTTTGGTATGTATATTTAATCTTGATAGTTTGTATAATTTTGTATAATTTTGTACATAGATCTGTTGAATATGCATGCCAATTCTAACACATATATATCCTAGAAACGATCGTTAAATAATGAACTTTTTTTGTTTAATATAAGGAACTGTTTCATTGTTTTATTCATTATTTTTTTAATATTTTATCTTGACTCTGTATTCCGTTTATCTTTCACCGAAAGTGATTTTTCATTGCATCTCTTCTTTCCATGATATCCGGACTACATTGAGTTCTTCATACGGATTGGACACTACCGTAAACTCTTGGTAGATTTATCTACATAATTTTGCTCCTATTTTCACGGAAATATTCGTATTTTTGTACTGTATGTGTGTATTAATTTTATATTTATGTATAAACATATATATATGTATGATTTTGTAAACCCATATACATTTAGTTGAGCTCTTTCAATTGTCCATCATCCATATATATATATATATATATATTATCCAGCCACATACTCACATGTACATACACCTTTAAAAACAAAAAGACTGATCACCGCTGGATTTTGTTTTAAATCTGTTTTGGCCATGCTGGTTTTTTTATTTATTAAAATCATCATTATTATTATTATTATTATTATTATTCTTTTCCCGCAAACTATCCGCGCATGCGCACTGAAATTTTTTTCGAAAATTTCCTATACACATCTATTCCACTCACACACACATACATACATACACACGTACACACACACGTACACACACAAACTTTCTACTATGTCAAGCGTTGTACTGTGTTGTTGACTTTTTTCTTTTTACGTGTTACATATAATAATTGTTTCTACGTTTGGCACCAGGCCAGCAATTAACCAGTGCATTACTGGTTCTTTATTTTATCGACCCCGTAAGGATGAAAGGCAAAGTTAACCTCGGTGGGATTTGAACTCAGATTGGCAAGGGCCGTTACATATAATAATTGTTTCTACTTTTGGCACAAGACCAGCTATTACCCCAGTGTATTACTGATACTTTATTTTATTGACCCCGTAAGGATGAAAGGCAAAGTTAACTTCGGCGGGATTTGAACTCAGAATGGCATGGGCCGTAACTCTATGCGTCAAAGCGTGGCATCCGACCCTCTTCCGATACTGCCAATAATGAAAATTATTGTGTACAGTGCTCAGGTGCACTACAACTCATCAACGGTGCATGTATAGTACAGAGACTAATGTACAATTGTCAGGAAAATGAACAGTGTATTAGTAATGATTTCCATGTGTGTATGTGTATGGAGGCGGAATATCAGGTGTAGTGTTGGCGAATCTCAGGAAGCATGGAAGTTTTGAAGGATGTAGTGTCCCAGCAGCTAACAACTGCTGCAGGTAGTTTGTTATATGCTTCAGCAACTCTGAGTGTGAAAATATATATTTCCGAAAGTCATGGGAGCTGTGCTGTTTTCTGATTCTGTAGGCATGTCCTCGGGTGTTAGACACATGGAGATCAAAAAGATGCTCAGGGTTGTTGTTGGAAAGATGGTTAATAATCTTGTAGGTGTTTACCAAGTCAGTTGCCAGACGTCGGAGTTGTGTGTGTGTGTGTGTGTGTGTGTGTGTGTGTGTGTGTGTGTGTGTGTGTGTGTGTGTGTGTGTGTGTGTTCAAAGTAATGGAAGTTTCTAAAAACTTATCCACGTACTTTTCGCAAATATTTTCGAATTATTTGGCGGGAAAATGAATCTTTTTTTTTTTTAATTTAATGTTTCAATATAATATATATCAGCACACA
>OZ024759.1:32115545-32123045 GCA_964016885.1 Eledone cirrhosa | reverse complement strand
TTTCTCCTGCCTCTCCTTTTCTCATTGCTCTCCTTTCTCCTTCCTCTCCTTTTCTCATTGCTCTCCTTTCTCCTTCCTCTGCTTTCCTCATTGCTCTCCTTGTTCTCCTTTCTCCTTCCTCTCCTTTTCTCATTGTTCTCCTTGCTCTCCTTTTCTCCTTGCTCTCCTTTCTCCTTGTATCTATGTAATTGTTCATATACAAATACAATGAGAAAAGGGGAGTAAGGAGAAATATGAGAGCAAGGATAATAAGGAGAGTATATATATATATATATATATATATATACACACACACTTCACGAACCCCTCCTATGGTTTTGGCGATAGACCCCCATGACCATATATATTCTGGAACTACATTGGCCAGGGTACTTGGATAAGTATATTTCATTTTAATCAAAGGGTTCCTCGGTGGTACAAACCCCCGCTGAAAATATATTCCCTTCGATTTATATGAAATTTAAACCATAGGTAAAAGACAAGATATGATGCCTATTCACAAAATTTTAACAAATTTCAATAGTATTAAGACACCCTAATGGGAAACCCATAACTTGAGTATTGGAACCTCTATTATCACGGGGTTTTTCTGAGTAATATTGAAATGCAGAGTTTTTCTCCATAAATTATATCACTGATTTAAAATTAATCATCATTTTCTTACAAAAAAAATGTGAAACGCAGCAACGCGTGGCGCGGGTAATTCAGCTAGTACACACACACACATATATATATATATATATATATATATATATATATATATATATATATATATATATATATATATATATATATATATATGCAGAGGTTATATTTAATTTGTTGGGATTCAACAAGCTTAAAAATTGTTATAACTGATATAAAGCACTCAACTGATTAGTGGAGTAAATATACAATATATTAACAAATGGAAACTATATTTATAAATATCCAGGAAGCTCCAACCGTTAAGGTTGTCTTTTTTCAGGGTATGTCAATATTTATTTATAAAACTAATCTGTAACTAATCTGTATTGTATTTTATCTGATGAAAGCGCACCATAATTTGCCTTGGTGGCCCTTGAAATATGTATAATAAAATAAATATGGTTTTATAAATATAGTTTCCATTTGTTAATATATTGTATATATATAAGGGATAACAAAATATCGTTATAGGTAATCCAGTTAGAGGTTGTGAATACTTTTTATTATGGATAGTTTTAGCGTACGGCGTTGTTTGACTCAACAAGAGGTTCATGATTTCACTTGTATTCCTATGTAAGTTTATCTTGGAGTAATATCATTGAAAAAGTGAAGAATAACATGGTACAAAATAAATCCCTTTTTTGTACTGTTGAGCATGTTATTCTTCACTTTTTCAATTATATATATATATATATATAAACATGGAGTACATACACAAACACACATGCACACAAACACACACACATTCTCTTGAAATGACGTATATGTCCTGGTTGTCATTAGTAACCATTCGACCAGTGGTCACAAATTAAAAAAACCCAAAAAAAACCAACGATTGTCTGGTCACGTGACATTCCTAGCTGGGAGGTATTTTTACACTGAATGTCTGCCATCTTGTTTGTTGCATGTTAAGTACTGTGTCATGGTCAACAACACCCCCACTCCCCCATCCCCCCCGCCAGCTCCTCACCCCAGCGAGGCACGTGGCTCAGTGGTTACGATCTTGAGGTCGTGAGTTCGATTCCCGGTAGTACGTTGTATCCTTGAGCAAGAAACTTCATTGCACATTACTCCAGTCTTCTTCGTTAGCCAAAAGAAAAAGACAAGATATATGTGTGATTCGAAGAACCAGCTTTGTCAGACACTGTGAGCATGTTGAATCTCCCTGAGAGCCACATTAAACGAACATATACCTGTGGAATACTCAGCCGCTTACACTAGTGATAGATAAGTGTCTAAATATAAGACGAGATGGTCAGTATTGGAACGGCATTTATAGCTAGTCTGCTAATCAGGTCTGACTTGAGGTTAAAAACCAACAACTATAGCCACTAATACTAACTACTGTACTGTACATTAGATAATGTAGTCCTAGATATACTATGTCTGATAGCCACTAATACTAACTACTGTACTGTACATTAGATAATGTAGTCCTAGATACACTAGGTCTGATAGCCACTAATACTAACTACTGTACTGTACATTAGATAATGTAGTCCTAGATACACTATATCTGATAGCCACTAATACTAACTACTGTACTGTACATTAGATAATGTAGTCCTAGATATACTATGTCTGATAGCCACTAATACTAACTACTGTACTGTACATTAGATAATGTAGTCCTAGATACACTATGTCTGATAGCCACTAATACTAACTACTATACTGTACATTAGATAATGTAGTCCTAGATACACTAGGTCTGATAGCCACTAATACTAACTACTGTACTGTACATTGGATAATGTAGTCCTAGATACACTATGTCTGATAGACACTAATACTAACTACTGTACTGTACATTAGATAATGTAGTCCTAGATACACTAGGTCTGATAGCCACTAATACTAACTACTGTACTGTACATTAGATAATGTAGTCCTAGATACACTAGGTCTGATAGCCACTAATACTAACTACTATACTGTACATTAGATGGTATAGTCCTAGATACACTAGGTCTGATAGCCACTAATACTAACTACTATACTGTACATTAGATAATGTAGTCCTAGATACACTATGCTTGATAGCTACTAATACTAACTACTATACTGTACATTAGATAATGTAGTCCTAGATACACTAGGTCTGATAGCCACTAATACTAACTACTATACTGTACATTAGATGGTATAGTCCTAGATACACTATGTCTGATAGCCACTAATACTAACTACTGTACTGTACATTAGATAATGTAGTCCTAGATACACTATGTCTGGGACTAAAACAAAAACAACACCAAAGATGATAGTGACCACTAGTAAGTACAAAATGCCGTTGGTGAGTCTTCCTGTTTATCTCATGGTCACCTCTCCACCTCCCACCACCTCTCCACCTCCCACCACCTCTCCACCTCCCACCACCTCTGTCATACTCCCACGACCATTCCTCTCTCTCTCTCTCTTTCCCTCTCTGTCCTACTCCCACCTCTCTCTCTCTTTCTCTGATCACCACCCCCACCATCTCTCTCTTGCTCTGTCCTACTCCCACACCCTCCCTCTCTTTCTCTCACTGTCCACTTCCCTCTCTCTCTGCCTCTCTGTCCCCTCCTCTCCCCTCTCTCTCTTTCCATCTCTGTCTCCTTCCTCTCTTTCTCTTTGTCTCCCTTCCCCCTCTCTATTTCCCTCTCTCTGTCTGTCTCCCTCCTCTCCCCGCACTCTCTCTTCTAGTCTCCTCTCTCTGTCCACCACCTCCCACCACCTCTCTCTCGCTCTGTCCTACTCCCCTCCCTCCCCCTCACCCTCACTCTCTTACACAACCATCAAGGACATAAACCGTAATGACAGCCATAATTGCCTCTAATTTGTAGCTTCCCTCTCACATTCTCTGTCAGTGTGTGTGTGTGTGCATGTGTGAGTGTCACTGTACGTGTGTGTGTGTGTCTGTGAGTGTCACACTATGTGTGTGTGTGAAATAATGCAACTGATTGTATGTATGTGTCTGTTTGTGTGGGAGGTCTGTTTATGTGTCTACTGTAAATGTATATATGTATATATATATATATATATATGTATATATATACTGATATACTGGAGACAGTGCTCCAGTATGGCGGCTGCAATACAAAGTAAAAAACGCGTATAAGTTTGTGTATGTGTATATATATATGTATATATATATATATATATGTGTGTGTATATATATGTATATGTATACATATATGTATATATATATGTATATATATATATGTATATATATATACATACGTATATATATACATATACACACACATATATATGTATGTATGTATGTATGTATGTATATATCTATATATGTAAATCTGTGTAGATGTTTCTAAATATGTCGTCACTTCCTGGTCATTAATACTTCCGTTAACGTTATTTATTGGCTATACTGTGTTGTTGTTGTAATTGCTTATATCTTTGTTTCCTTTCCCCTCGTGTGGTGGTTATATATATATATATACACACACACACACACACACACACACACATATATATATATATATATATATATATATATATATATATATATTCTGCTGCTTAAACCATTTTGTTCGTTTACCCTAGCGTCCCCCTTATTTACGTGTCCCAACGACTTTTTTTAGCCGTTGCTCGCACCAACCTGAGGTATATGGCCTTTAATGCGACGAAATGCCTACGACGGTTGGATGGCCACTGATGAGGACAAACTTTTTCATATGTAACCCATTTGCAGCGCCGCAGCTCCATTATTATCATATATATATATACATATATATATATATATATATATATATATATATATATATATATATATATATATATATATATATATATATATATAACGAAGGAATTGTGGTAAGGAACCAGATGGACCATAACGCACCAGAGTACTCAATACTTAGGGTAGTAGAGTGGGTAATAGGAAAAGGTATGACCCTGGCGGCAGAGCTCAATCCGTTTCGACGGCTATTTCTGGACTAAATTTAGTCCAGAAATAGCCGTCGAAACGGCTTGAGCTCTGCCGTCGGGGTCATACCGTTTCCTATATATATATATATAATTATGTAATAAACAACATAAGACAATTATTCCATTCACCAAAGGTTTCACGAAGACAGACGAGCTCAACAGAGACGTCTGAAATCGATCATCAGATTGAAAATTTATTCTTTCTTATGAGCGATTTCAGACGTCTCTGTTGAGCTCGTCTGTCTTCGTGAAACCTTTGGTAAATGGAATAATTGTCTTATGTTGTTTATTACATAATTAAATAGCTCTGTAGCATACATAGAGCATTTTCCTTTCCTTTACCCTTCCTACGGAAATACTTCATATATATGTGTGTGTGTGTGTGTATATATACACACACATATATATATATATATATATATACACACACATACTTCCAGTACATCATCACATTAACACCTCCACCACCACCACCCCAACCTTCACCATCCCCAGAAATACCAATACCAGTACCAATACACCGCCACCACCACCATCACCCGTACACTCCACCCTTTAATCAACCAGTACAAGGACAATACGTGGCTGTCTACCCTTAATAGATGTACGATCTACCCGTATGACTCAGAAATTCTACCCAACACCCTGTAATTAAAATCTAGACCCACTCACCCACCCATTACACCACCATTAACACTTCCACCATGTTGTTGTTGTTGTTGTTGTTACTGTGGTTGTGGTTGTTGTTGTTACTGTGGTTGGTGTTGCTGTTGTTGTTGTTGCTGTTGTTGTTGTTGTGGTTGTTGCTGTTGTTGTTGTTACTGTTGTTGCTGTTGTTGTTGTTGTTGTTGTTTGTTGTTGATGTCGTTGCTGTTGTTGTTGATGTTGATGTCGTTGTTGTTGTTGATGTTGCTTGTGTTGTCGTTGTTGTTGTTGTTGCTGTTGTCGTTGTTGCTGTTGTCGTTGTTGTTGTTGCTGTTGTTGTTGTTGCTGTTGTTGTTGTTGTTGTCGTTGTCGTTTGTTTTTGTCTGTTGTTGCTTTATTGTCTTGAAGTCACGTGTCAGTGTGAAATTTAATTGATATGTTGTAATTAGCAATTAATCAACAGCAGCAGCATCGTCGTCAACATTGTCGTCGCCGTCGTCGTCGCCATCGCCATCATCATCGTTATCCACAACACCACCATCATCACCATCGTCATCACCATCGTCACCACCGCCATCATCATCAGCACCACCATCATCATCTGTGTTTCACATCTGTTGTTGTGTGGTGTTTGTTTCACATCTATTGTTGTGTGGTGTCTATGTTTCACATCTGTTGTTGTGTGGTGTTTGTTTCACATCTATTGTTGTGTGGTGTCTATGTTTCTCATCTGTTGTTGTGTGGTGTTTGTTTCACATCTGTTGTTGTGTGGTATCTATGTTTCTCATCTGTTGTTGTGTGGTGTTTGTTTCACATCTATTGTTGTGTGGTGTCTATGTTTCACATCTGTTGTTGTGTGGTGTTTGTTTCACATCTGTTGTTGTGTGGTTTCTGTTTCTCATCTGTTGTTGTGTGGTGTCTATGTTTCACATCTGTTGTTGTGTGGTGTTTGTTTCACATCTGTTGTTGTGTGGTGTTTGTTTCACATCTGTTGTTGTGTGGTTTCTGTTTCTCATCTGTTGTTGTGTGGTGTCTATGTTTCACATCTGTTGTTGTGTGGTGTTTGTTTCACATCTGTTGTTGTGTGGTTTCTATTTCACATCTGTTGTTGTGTGATGTTTGTTTCTCATCTGTTGTTGTATGGTTTCTATTTTACATCTGTTGTTGTGTGGTGTTTGTTTCACATCTGTTGTTGTGTGGTGTCTGTTTCACATCTGTTGTTGTGTGGTTTCTATTTCACATCTGTTGTTGTGTGATGTTTGTTTCTCATCTGTTGTTGTGTGGTGTTTGTTTCTCATCTGTTGTTGTGTGGTGTTTGTTTCTCATCTGTTGTTGTGTGGTTTCTGTTTCTCATCTGTTGTTGTGTGGTGTTTGTTTCACATCTGTTGTTGTGTGGTATCTATGTTTCTCATCTGTTGTTGTGTGGTGTTTGTTTCACATCTATTGTTGTGTGGTGTCTATGTTTCACATCTGTTGTTGTGTGGTGTTTGTTTCACATCTGTTGTTGTGTGGTGTCTGTTTCACATCTGTTGTTGTGTGGTTTCTATTTCACATCTGTTGTTGTGTGATGTTTGTTTCTCATCTGTTGTTGTATGGTTTCTATTTTACATCTGTTGTTGTGTGGTGTTTGTTTCACATCTGTTGTTGTGTGGTGTCTGTTTCACATCTGTTGTTGTGTGGTTTCTATTTCACATCTGTTGTTGTGTGATGTTTGTTTCTCATCTGTTGTTGTGTGGTGTTTGTTTCTCATCTGTTGTTGTGTGGTGTTTGTTTCTCATCTGTTGTTGTGTGGTTTCTATTTTACATATGTTGTTGTGTGGTGTCTATGTTTCACATCTGTTGTTGTGTGGTGTCTATGTTTCACATCTGTTGTTGTGTGGTGTCTATGTTTCACATCTGTTGTTGTGTGGTGTCTATGTTTCACATCTGTTGTTGTGTGGTGTGTGTTTCTCATCTGTTGTTATGTGGTGTTTGTTTCCCATCTGTTGTTATGTGGTGTTTGTTTCACATCTGTTGTTGTGTGTTGTCTATGTTTCACATCTCTGTTGTTGTCTGGTGTCTATGTTTCACATCTGTTGTTGTGTGTTGTCTATGTTTCACATCTCTGTTGTTGTCTGGTGTCTATGTTTCACATCTGTTGTTGTGTGTTGTCTATGTTTCACATCTCTGTTGTTGTCTGGTGTCTATGTTTCACATCAGTTGTTGTGTGTTGTCTATGTTTCACATCTCTGTTGTTGT
>OZ024759.1:32103045-32108045 GCA_964016885.1 Eledone cirrhosa | reverse complement strand
TACAAACCGTCACATAACACACAACCCAATCCAAGAATCGAACTCTTGACATCGTGATCATTACTCCAACACACTTACCACTAGACTACAAACCGTCACACAACCCAATCAATCCAAGAATCGAACCTATAACATGATGATCATTACTCCAACACACTTACCACTAGGCTACAAACCGTCACACAACACACAACCCAATCCAACAATCGAACCTATAACATGATGATCGTTACGCCAACACACCACTAGGCTACAAACCGTCACACAACACACAACCCAATCAATCCAAGAATCGAACCCATGACATGATGATCGTTACGCTAACACACTTACCACTAGGCTACAAACCGTCACACAACACAACCCAATCCAAGAATCGAACCCTTGACCTCGTGATCGTAAGTTCAACACACTTACCAAGAGGTAACGCACCTCAACAACATACAAATGCTAATAAATTGTAAATATATACATTTACAATAAAGGCTTCGATTTTATAAAAGATAGCAGCCATTTAACCATTTCTGTAGAGTTGCTCTTGGCAAGCGACTGTTTCACATGCTTGTGGTCGTCTTTCATGTGTAGCGAGGTGTGTGTTTGTAAGAGGCGAGGGAGGGGAATATTGATTTTCATGGAGAGGTTAATAACATATTTAGCTACTAACAACCTTGGAAGCTCAATTTTAGGTTGTTTTTTTTAGTAACTCTCAAAATACAAGTTAATATAATATAATAATTGTTTCTACTTTTGGCACAAGGCCTGCAATTACCCAGTACATTACTGGTACTTTATTTTATCGACCCCGTAAGGATGAAAGGCAAAGTTAACCTCGGCGAGATTTGAACTTAGACCATATATATATAATTGTTTCTACTTTTTGCACAAAGCCAACAATTAGCCCCAATGCATTACTGGTACATTATTTTACCGACCCCGTAAGGATGAAAGGCAAAGTTAACCTCGACGGGATTTGAACTCAGAACGCAACCATATAATTGTTTCTACTTTTGGCACAAGGCCAGCAATTACCCCAGTGCATTACTGGTACTTTATTTTATGCAACCATATAATATTAATATTACAGTTGATATAGTAATATAGTTTATATAGTACTGTAGTGGTTTAGTGGTTAAAGCATTGTACTCAAAACAGTGGAGTTGTAAGTTCGATTCCCCGGGCCAGGTAGAGCGTTGTGTCCTTGGGCAAGAGACTTTATTATCACATTACTCCTGTTCACTCAGCTGTAGAAATGAGTTGTGATGTCACTGGTGTAAAGCTGTATCGGCCTTTACATTTCCTTTCGTCGAAATCATATATATTGTCTATATACAGTGGGTGTATATAATTCATACATTATATATATAGTACCCCTGATGATGTCACAGATGTGTGACGAAAGAACTTTGATAGACTCTATATATATATATATATATACATATATATATATATATATATATATATATATATATATATATATTTATTTATTTATTCATATCTATATTTTTAACCGTTGGTCAATCAATGATAAACATTGGTTGCCAGATAAATTAACTATGGAGATATAAAAGATACAGAAGCGAAAACCAACCCAAACCAAACAGTGAGTGTGTTCTGTCATTATTTCTGGCAATATTATAACAATATGACCCTCCCCAAGTATAACAATATATATATTGTAGAAATTATATATACCCAATAGTGTATATGAATTGCGATGACAGTTTCCCGTGGATGACATCAGCAGCATGGAGAAGGGAGACCAGCATGTATGGGCGACTACTGGTCTTCCATAAAAACATCTTACGTGGGCTTGTCCCTCATAGGGAAATTTGCTAACTGTAAACCCACGGTCATATGTGATCAAAGATATTCTTTATCCTATACTCTTTAGTACTATAGTTTATATAGTATAATAGTTTATATAGTAATATAGTTTATATAGTATAATAGTTTATATAGTATAATAGTTTATATAGTATAATAGTTTATATAGTATAATAGTTTATATAGTATAATAGTTTATATAGTATAATAGTTTATATAGTATAATAGTTTATATAGTATAATAGTTTATATAGTATAATAGTTTATATAGTATAATAGTTTATATAGTATAATAGTTTATATAGTATAATAGTTTATATAGTATAATAGTTTATATAGTAATATAGTTTATATAGTATAATAGTTTATATCGTATAATAGTTTATATAGTAATATAGTTTATATAGTATAATAGTTTATATAGTAATATAGTTTATATAGTATAATAGTTTATATAGTATAATAGTTTATATAGTATAATAGTTTATATAGTATAATAGTTTATATAGTATAATAGTTTATATAGTACTATAGTTTATATAGTATAATAGTTTATATAGTAATATAGTTTATATAGTACTATAGTTTATATAGTATAATAGTTTATATAGTATAATAGTTTATATAGTACTATAGTTTATATAGTATAATAGTTTATATAGTAATATAGTTTATATAGTACTATAGTTTATATAGTATAATAGTTTATATAGTATAATAGTTTATATAGTATAATAGTTTATATAGTATAATAGTTTATATAGTACTATAGTTTATATAGTATAATAGTTTATATAGTAATATAGTTTATATAGTAATATAGTTTATATAGTAATATAGTTTGGAATGTTAAATAAAATGTTTTGTGGTGTTCGTTCATGTTCTCAGACCTCTGAGTTCTAATCCCGCTGAGGTCTACTTTGACTTTCATCCTTTCGAGGTCGATAAAAACAATGAAGCAGTCTATTACTAGGGTTGATTCTTCCTCTATAGCTCTTCCTCACTTCCTATCTATCACTCTATAATTCTATGGAAGAAATCGGCTGTGTTCAGACCTGGACTGGAAAAGGGAAGGGCTCCACTAGGTTTAAAATGTCCAAGACATTAGTGTTAGTGGTTGTGGTTGTGGTTTATAGTATTGGCGGTGATTTTCGATATATAAAAATATTTTCGAGCTATTCAAATGAAAGTTGTTGAACATTTTGTGTAAAACATCTGTCACACAGGAAAGTGGGTGGTGTGAGTGTGTGAGTGTGAAAGAGAGGGTGTAGAGAGAGAGAGAGAGAGGGGGGGGGGAAAGACAGGGAGGGAAAGAGCGAAGGGGTGATTGTGGTTCAACTAACACATAATTATTTTGTTTTGTTACTTTATTTTTTAATTGATTTGAGTGACTGATTCATTTGCTAACAGATTAAGGAAGTGATTGGGTGATCGATTAATTTGTTGGTTGACTGATTGGTTGATTTATTGCTTGCAGGTGAATCAGGCAATATTGATTGGTCGGCTGAAATGGAACAAGAAAATCGATACAAACAAAGGAAGCCCTCCCCCCTGTTGATCAAGGCTGAGATACAGGGGGAGGATGTGAAACTTAAGGATGACGACACATCCAACTCTTTGCCGTGAGTACTCCCTTCACTCCCTCTCTCTCCCTCTCTCTATGTATATATAATATATATATATATATATATATCGTTGTGTATAATGGTAGCCATGGTGCTTCCATAGGCGGTATGCCAAAATTAGCACTCAATATTCATACAGAGTAGAGTGTAGATAGTATAAAGAAAACGAAAAATCAGTGATTCATCTGGACTCAGTTTATTGCGTGTTACAATTGTTTCGCCGGCAGGTAGCTCGAGACATGGTCCCTGCATGGATCTGGCTCATTCTACGGCTGCAGGTTCCTTCGGACACGGGTAGTTCGTTCGGAGCACATTTTCTCACTCGGAGTGAGAAAATTTGCTCCGAACGAAACAATTGTAACACGCAATAAACTGAGTCCAGATGCATCACTGATTTTTCGTTTTTATACTATATATATATATATATATATATAATATATATAATATATATAATATATATAATATATTTTTATAAATTAATAAAAACAAAGAACAGGTTCCTTATGTTGAAAAATTCATCATTTTACGATCGTTTCTGGGATATATATATGTGTGTGTTGGTATGTATATCATGTTAAAGATATATGTAAAAAAATATTACAAATTATCAGAGGAGATATATATACCTTCACCTATATATGCCATCTTCAGAAATGATAAAATGATGAATTTTTCAATATAAGGAACCTGTTTGTTTTTATTTCATTGTTTTTATTCATTTATCTTGACTTTGTTTTCCTAGGATTTTTATCGTTAATTTTTGAATGCATTTTCTCTATCATGATATCTTCTATATTTGGATTACATTGAGTTCTTCATACGGATTGGACACTACCGTTTATTTTGGTAGATTTCTCTCTCTATATATATATATATAGAGAGAGAGAGATCTCAAGCCGTTTCGACGGCTATTTCCAGAAATAGCTGTCGAATAGCTCTGCCGTCGGGGTCATACTTTTTCCTATTTCCCACTCTACTACCCTAATAATTGAGTACTCTGGTGCCTTATGGTCCATCGGGTTCATTACCACATTTCATTTGTTATATATATATATATATATATAATTATGTAATAAACAACATAAGACAATTATTCCATTTACCAAAGGTTTCACGAAGACAGACGAGCTCAGTAGAGACGTCTAAAATCGGTCATCATAATTAAATAGTTCTGTAGCATACATAGACCACTCTCCCTTCCTTTACGCTTCCTACGAAAATACTTCATATATATATATATATATACGTAGGTCCCGGGTTGAGTCGGGGATAACCACAGTAAGTAAGGTACTCAATACATGGCAGAGTAAAATATTTTTATTTTATAGAAGGAGCTTCTACAGGACTAGTACTGTTTCATTCAGATGAAATCTTCAGGGCTTCCTGAAGATTTCATCTGAATGAAACAGTACTAGTCCTGTAGAAGCTCCTTCTATAAAATAAATATATATATATATATATATATATATACAATGATATTAAATAAATGGAAACTATATTTATAAAACCATATTTATTCTATTATATATATTTCAAGGGTACCAACATTTT
>OZ024759.1:32095545-32098045 GCA_964016885.1 Eledone cirrhosa | reverse complement strand
CACATTTGACCATGGTCTACAAGTTCGGGACGAGCCTAGGGCTAAACGACAAACAGAAACATCAGAAGTTATTGTTATGTGTGTATATGTTTATACACATATATACACATGCACACGGATACACACACACACACACACACACACACACACACACACATGTATGTGTATATATATATATATGTGTGTGTGTGTGTGTGTGTGTGTGTGTGTATTACAGTATAGCTATCTTCAACACGTTTTCGTTGTTTACAATGCTGCAAGTGGCTTAGATTGAGCTATTGTATTTCCACATACGAGATTTTCTTTCAGGCAACTAAAAAACAAAGATGGCGGACTATATATATATATATATATATATATATATATATATATATATATATATATATATATATATATATATATAAGATCCCGTAATAGGGTGAAAGCACCGATTCTTTGCTTAAACTTTAATTGTACTAATAATATATATTTACTCTCTACGGGTTTATATATATATATGAGTGTATATATATGTATATATATTCATTCATATATACATATATATATATATACACATATATATGTATGTTATTATCTGAAAAGGTGTAAGGAATGCGCTAGCATAGGAGGGCTTAAAAGACATATGAGAACACACAGCCAGAACAAAGTAGTGGAAAGTCTCAGAAGAGCCTACAGTTGCCATGTATGTGCCAGCGAGTGCTAGTCTTTGGCTGCTTTAAAGAGCCGCATTCGTGTCTCACATTTTTGAGCTTTTTACCAGACGATGGCAATGCTCAAACACGAGTTGGCAGCCATCAACACGTTCATACATATATATATATATATATGGCAGTTGCATTCTTTTTTCTATGTCCATACCTGCATTGTTTTGGCTTTATTATACATATTCAAACGTTTATATATATATATATATATATATATATATATATATATGTGTGTGTGTATATATATGTATGTGTATGTATATACATGTGTATGTGATTGTATGTATGTCTGTATATATATATATAGTATAAAAGAGAAAACACAGGTAAGCATTAAGAGAAGGATTTTATCCAGGTATTTACGACCGTTATATATATATATATATATATATATATATATATATATATAAATATATATATATATAGGAGGTGAGTTTTATTGTAGTACAATAAAGCAATGCAGATATCGGATAAGAAGCACTCTACAGTTTGTAGGACTGGAGTATACATAATATTTGAGTATACATGATATTTGTTTTTGAAATGCGCATAATAAAATACATGGAACTCATTTAACCATCTTTTGACCTTATATATATATATATATATAACGGCATGTGGCTGATTGGGTAGAGAACTGGATTCGCAATCGTGAGGTTATCAGTTCGATTACTGGACCGGGCTATGCGCTATGTCCTTGAGCAAGACACTTCATTTCACGTTGTTCCTTCTACCTGGAGTCGCGACCGATAGATAGTACTAGCAATTGGAGTGACCAACGGAAACATTGTTTCCTCGGTCCGATTCGACGAAAGTCGATTGAGAAAAAATATATATATATATATATATATATACACACAGACATACATACAATCATATACACGTGTATATACATACACATACATATATATATATATATTCGCATATATAACCCACAGATAACCCCTCTGTCTGATGAGCGAACTAGACGTATGTTAGTATTGTCTAGTGTCCCGAAACCTTTGGTAATGGCGTAGTTATATTGTGTTGTTCACTTTCTAATTAAATAGCTCTGTTCTATACATAGAGCACTCTTTCTTCCTTTGCTTTTTCTTCGGAAATACTTGACACACATATATATATATACATATATATATATATATATATATATATATTATATATATATATATATATATATATACTTGGTATATAGTAGTGATAAACAGCCATGCATTCGTATTGTACACTGTGTTCCCTCTCATTGTAGGTTGTCTGAAATCCTTGAATCAAAATCGGCCAATTTATCGATCCCCCGATCACCTCATCAGAAAGGCTCTTTCACGTTCGATTTTCCAGTAGAGACAACGAACCAGTGATTGGATCGCAGTGAAACACGTGTCGCGAACAAAGATGTCAACCCACGTCTGCCGTTCCCATAGCAGTTATCACAACCACCACCACCACCACCACCAACACCACCACCATTACAGCTGCTTCCGCCACCGCCGCCGCCTCCTCAGCCACTACCACTGCAAACAGCATCATCATCATCATCACCACCACCACCACCACCATCATCATCAACATCATTACTAATATCACTCCAGCAACAACTATCATCATCATCATCATCATCATCATGATCAGTCTTGTCATCACAACTATTGTCGTTAACACCACACAGCCACGTACTTCCGTGGCAGAGATTACATGGTGATGGTCACTATCTGTACACAGACACACACGTGTATACGTAGACATATACATGTGTGTGTTTGTACCTCAAAAGTTGCTACAATCTTCAGAATATCTAGACT
>OZ024759.1:32073045-32085545 GCA_964016885.1 Eledone cirrhosa | reverse complement strand
AATAGCAATAATAATAATAACGACAACAACAATAATAATATACATATTCATATATATATACACACACACGCACGCACATAAGCATATCTACACACACACACACACACACACACAAACACACGATAGCAACTAACAGTGCTGCGATCGAATGTGGCTTTTTAGCCCAGCCAATGATCCAAAATGTCTTGCACAGAGTCGGCAACCAAAACATTTACTGGGAATAGTCGGCTGTGGTTGGAGTTCGTGTACTTTTGCATGTCGCTTGAGTCCTCCTGCTGATTTACATTCTCTACCACATGTTTGGCAAGCATGATGAGTAGCATCTCCAACAGCAGCCTGGTAGTCAACCACTGGTCTTACTTTATGACTGCGAAGATGACTTTCGAGTCCAGCTTTGCTTAGGCAGAGTCTCGCACAGACGCTGCATGTCAGAAACATAGGAGGACCCTCGCCGTCTGGAAGTGCAACAGCAATACCCTTCCTCACGTCCCGCTTTACTTTCTCGTGTGCGATTCGAGATGCCTCAAAGGCAACTTTTCCCTCATATACAGTCTTTCTCCATTTATTACGATCAGCAGCAATATTTTCCCATGTATCAGCAGAGATGTTAGCGTCTTTCAGAGAGGCCTTCAAGGAATCCTTATACCTCTTTTTTGGTTTATGTGGCGGTCGTTTTCCTTTAACCAACTCTCCATAGAAGAGTTGTTTTGGTATTCTAGAATCCTTCATCCTGGCAAGGTGACCACTCCAACGGAGTCGCTGCTTACATACATACATACATACATACATACATACATACATACACCTTAACTATAGATTTATACCTGTGAGTATTGGAGCACTGGGATATGTTAGAAACTGCCTAGCACACCTTCTTGAGAAGGTGGGCTTCACAGAAACAGAAAGATCACAGCTAGTTAGGAAATTACAAGTACAATCCATTAATGGAACAGTAAAAATATGTAAAACATTCCAAAAATTCTGCATCTAATAACTACATATACACATGTTCAGATACAAAGCATATTCACATGCACACATATAACTCAAAAAATACACCTCCACATACAATAACATCCACACATACATGCATGCAAACATGCATACATATCTACCTAGTTGACGTTGTTTAAATTCCAATGAGAGAGTCTTGTGTCTATGTTAGAAACCGACTCTCTCTCTATTGGTAAAGATTTATAAAATTATAAAACCAGAAGAACATACACACACACACAATTCTTACTAGAGTCTAGCCACACACATCCCACGTCCATAAGTGTATCTAGAATAGTTAACCACATCCGGTTCCTCTTATCGGCCAGTCAGAGACGGTACATCTATGCATCACGTGACATGCGACACACGTCACGTGAAACCAGCTATTTGATATCCTATTCGCTCATTAAGGACACAACAGCCGGAACTTTTCAACTTCTCATCCACCTCACCCCCGTCGCATCCCCCACCCCCTCTCCAACCTCGCGCCCTTCTTTAATTTTTTTGCTGGTTTCAGTCATTAGACTGCGGCCATGCTGGAGCACCACATTCTTTTATTGGTTTCAGCCATTACACTACGGCCATGCTGGAGCACCACATTCTTTTATTGGTTTCAGCCATTACACTACGGCCATGCTGTGGCCCCACATTATTTCACTAGTTGCAGTCAGACAGCGGCCATGCTGGGGCACCAACTTGAATGACTCAATCAAGTCAATCATATAAACCTCTGTGCTTACTTTTATTTTATTTTTGGCAAGTCTGGTGCTTATTTTATCGATCTCTCTTTTTGTGGAACCGCTAAGTCCGAAGGCAAAACACACACACACACACACACACACTCTCTCTCTCTCTCTCTATATATATATATATATATATATATATATATGTGTGTGTTTGTATATATATATACGTATATATATAAAAAATATACACCATTCTCTCTCTCTCTCTCTCACCATGTGACTTCCTCTCCCCCTCCTCCACCACCACTATATGTATATCTCCATCCCCCCCCCACCACCTCCACCACCTACTTCTGTCCCATACAGTCGTTAAAACTGCTGTTAATTAGATGTAAACTGTGTGTAATTAACTGTTGGTGACAGACACAATCTTAATTAGATCTTTGTTGCTGTGGTTGTTGTTGTTGTTGTCCTTGTTGTTGTCCTTGTTGTTGTTGTTGTCCTTGTTGTTGTTGTTGTTGTCCTTGTTGTTGTTGCTGTTGTTGTCCTTGTGGAGGTTGCGGTTATGGTGTTGTTGTTGTTGTTGTATGGGGTGGTGGATTCGGTGGGGTGGAGGTGGTGGTGTTGGTGATGTCACTGGTGGTGGTGGTGGTGGTGTTACTGGTGGTGGTGGTGTTGGGGATGTTACTGGTGGTGGTGGTGGTGGTGGTGGTGTTACTGGTGGTGGTGGTGGTGGTGTTGGGGATGTTACTGGTGGTGGTGGTGTTACTGGTGGTGGTGGTGGTGGTGGTGGTGGTGTTGGGGATGTTACTGGTGGTGGTGGTGGTGGTGGTGGTGTTGGGGATGTTACTGGTGTTGGGGATGTTACTGGTGGTGGTGGTGGTGGTGGTGGTGTTGGGGATGTTACTGGTGTTGGGGATGTTACTGGTGGTGGTGGTGGTGGTGGTGTTGGGGATGTTACTGGTGGTGGTGGTGGTGGTGGTGTTGGGGATGTTACTGGTGGTGGTGGTGGTGGTGGTGGTGGTGGTGGTGGTGGTGGTGTTGGGGATGTTACTGGTGGTGGTGGTGATGATGATGGTGGTGTGGGTGATGTTACTGGTGGTTGTGATGGTGGTGGTAGTGTTGTTGCTGTTGGAAAAGAAAAGATGGTGATGGTGGTGGTTGTCGTGGTCGCGGCGGTGGTTGTAGCGGCGGCGGTGGTGATGATGCTGGGGTACTGGTGTGTGGTGAGGATAGAAAGTGGGGGCGGGGCGTCCATGTTTTTTTTCTTTCTCCGTTGAAATCAATTTCGTTCTTGCTGATTTGCATCTTAATGTGTTGTCAACGTTGGAACCATTTACCTCGGAACGCTGAACTACAACAAAAGTCATGTATATATATATATATGTATATATATATATATATATACACGCATACATATAGTCACATATATATACATATATATAATTATTCCATACACACTCACACTCTCACACACACACACATATATAAACACATATATTCCATACAGACACATACATGCAAACGTACACACAAATGCAAACGTAGATAAACGCATGCATACACAAACGCACACACACACACACGCACACACTCACACTCACGAAATACGCATTCACATACACACATACAATTATACAAACCAATACACACAATGAAGTCAATGACAAAAATTTCATTAGTAAAAGGCGCCAACAGCCTTGCTTGTGTGTGTTTTATACGTATATTACACAAGACATAAAAACATAACGTGATTTTTTCCACGCGAATATATTTGAAATATCGCAAACACAGGGCATGGCAATAGAATAGAAGAATGAATGTGATGCATTTCCTAGCGTTTTGTTTTCTTTCTGGTTTTCTTTCCTGGCAACCAATCAAATCTCCATGCACGGATGACTTATCAATATTCCGATGCGCTTGCGAATATTTTTTTTTGCATGTGTGTGCATATATATACATACACATATATATATATATATATATATATATATATATATATATATAATAATGAATGGTAGTGAGAAAACATTAACACCACTACACTACCTCCAATACCACCACCACTACACTACCACCAACACTAAAAGTATAAAAATGTATGTATACATATACATATATATGTATACATATATAACTATATATATAATACATATATACATATATATGTATACATATATAAATATATGTATGTATATATTTGAATATTCGGTAAGGTCAAACTCGTAATTGTGATTCAAATAAAAATAATTGTTTCTACATTTGGCACAAGGCCAGCAATTATCTCAGTGCATTACTGGTACTTTATTTTATTGACCCCGTAAGGATGAAAGGCAAAGTCAACCTCGGCGGGATTCAAATAAAAATAATAATAATTGTTTCTTCTTTTATAGACACAAGGCCAGCAATTTCGGGGGCAGGGGAAAGTCGATTAAATCGACAACAGTGCAGTATTAGTACTTTCTTTATCGACCCCGTAAGGATGAAAGACAAATTATATATATATATATATATATATATATATATATATATATATATATATATATAATAGAATAGACAGAATAGACCCCACAACTTTCAGTGGATACCTCTGTATATATATATATATATATATATATATATATATATTGTGTGTGTGTATGTATGTATATATTTATATATATATATATATATATATATATTTATATGTATGTATATATATATATAAATATATATATATGTATGTATGTATATATATATACATACATACATGTAACATGTATCCCAGTACAACCTGTCTGATGGTCGGGTCGTTGGCGACTAAACTGGCAACCCCACCAAGGTTTCTTGGTGAGGAGGGTGACTTTGGACATCCTGCAGGACTAAAAACAAAACCTGTCAAAGGGCAAAGGAGCTTTTAAGAGTCAATGGACATCTAAAATCACCGGGAGAGATGACCCCTTAGCCTTTGTCAAGGCAGAATTCTAGGAGAAGGAAAACTCTGATATAACACCTGCAACCCTGATGGTATCCAATGATGTTGACTTGTTCTTCTTTTTGGTAAATATCATCTTGGTTAAGAGAGTGGGACTGGCTTTGTGCAGTGCCTTTGCTCACTATAAAAGCTTCACGGCACAGGCATTGCTTTATATCTGGAGATCTCTCTGCACTTGTCGTCACATGGTACCATGGGCCCAGCACTATGTGTCAATGATTGTCACAGGTGTAGTGTTTGTACCAGAGTTTTCAAGTCGCTGGCTGGACTAAAAAGTCACACTTGTTCAGCCCATCGGTAGGGGTTCTCCTACATGGATATAAAGTAGTGGCCGTACTCGAAAACGAGTTGGCAGCCACCATATATATTGTATATATATCCACTGTCCGGACTATTTTTGTCCAGCCATACTGCACCACCTCCCTCCAACACTATGGTGTAATGTGACAGTCTGCACATATTGCACTCTCTGCTGTCCTGTCTATTTCTGTACAACTGTTGTTACTGCACACTCAACTGTGCAGTTAATGTTGCTGCTGTTCTTGTAGCTGTCATTACTGTTGTTCTCTTTCTTAATTACTACCACCACCAACACCACTACTACTACTACTACTGCCACCACAACTACCAACACTACTACTACCAACACCACTACTACTACTACTACTTCCACCACAACTACCAACACTACCACCACTACTACTACTACTGCCACCACAACTACCAACACTACTACTACCACCACCAACACCACTACTACCACCACAACTACCAACACTACTACTACCACCACCACTACTACTACTACTACTGCCACCACAACTACCAACACTACTACTACCACCACCACTACTACTACTACTACTTCCACCACAACTACCAACACTACTACTACCACCACCAACACCACTACTACCACCACAACTACCAACACTACTACTATCACCACCACTACTACTACTACTACTTCCACCACAACTACCAACACTACTACTACCACCACCAACACCACTACTACCACCACAACTACCAACACTACTACTACCACCACCACTACTACTACTACTTCCACCACAACTACCAACACTACTACTACCACCACCAACACCACTACTACCACCACAACTACCACCACCACTACTACTACTACTACTTCCACCACAACTACCAACACTACTATTACCACCACCAACACCACTACCAACACTACTACTACCACCACCACTACTACTACTACTACTGCCACCACAACTACCAACACTACTACTACCACCACCACTACTACTACTACTACTGCCACCACAACTACCAACACTACTACTACCACCACCACTACTACTACTACCACCACAACTACCAACGCTACTACTACCACCACCACTACTACTACTACTACTTCCACCACAACTACCAACACTACCAACACCAACACCACTACTACTACTACTACTTCCACCACAACTACCAACACTACTACTACCACCACCACTACTACTACTACTACTTCCACCACAACTACCAACACTACTACTACCACCACCACTACTACTACTACCAACACTACCACCATCATTGGAGGTAGTGTAGTGTTGGTAGTAGTAGTGGTGGAGTGTTAGTGTTCTCACCACCTGAATGGTGGTGTTGACTGCAGTGTTGGAGGTAGTAGTAGTAGTGGTGGTGATTCTATTGGAGGTAGTAGTGGTGGTGGTATTGGTGGTAGTGTAGTGGTGGTGGTATTGGAGGTAGTGTAGTGGTGGTGTTAATGTTTTCTCACCACCATTCAACCAGTGGTGGCTGCAGTGTTGGTGGTAGTGTAGTGTTGGTGGTAGTGTAGTGTTGGTGGCAGTGTAGTGGCGGTGGTATTGGAGGTAGTGTAGTGGTGTTAATGTTTTCTCACTACCATTCAACCAGTGGTGGCTGCAGTGGTGGTGGTAGTGTAGTGTTGGTGGTAGTGTAGTGTTGGTGGCAGTGTAGTGGCGGTGGTATTGGAGGTAGTGTAGTGGTGTTAATGTTTTCTCACTACCATTCAACCAGTGGTGGCTGCAGTGGTGGTGGTAGTGTAGTGTTGGTGGTAGTGTAGTGTTGGTGGCAGTGTAGTGGTGGTGGTATTGGAGGTAGTGTAGTGGTGTTAATGTTTTCTCACTACCATTCAACCAGTGGTGGTGGTAGTGTAGTGTTGGTGGTAGTGTAGTGTTGGTGGCAGTGTAGTGGCGGTGGTATTGGAGGTAGTGTAGTGGTGTTAATGTTTTCTCACTACCATTCAACCAGTGGTGGCTGCAGTGGTGGTGGTAGTGTAGTGTTGGTGGTAGTGTAGTGTTGGTGGCAGTGTAGTGGCGGTGGTATTGGAGGTAGTGTAGTGGTGTTAATGTTTTCTCACTACCATTCAACCAGTGGTGGCTGCAGTGGTGGTGGTAGTGTAGTGTTGGTGGTAGTGTAGTGTTGGTGGCAGTGTAGTGGCGGTGGTATTGGAGGTAGTGTAGTGGTGTTAATGTTTTCTCACTACCATTCAACCAGTGGTGGCTGCAGTGGTGGTGGTAGTGTAGTGTTGGTGGTAGTGTAGTGTTGGTGGCAGTGTAGTGGCGGTGGTATTGGAGGTAGTGTAGTGGTGTTAATGTTTTCTCACTACCATTCAACCAGTGGTGGCTGCAGTGTTAAATTGCAGCCAAGAATGTTGATTGCATCTTCATGAAAATTGGCAGACATACTTTATTGTTGTTGTTGGTGGTGGTGGTGGTGGTGGTGGTGTTGGTGGTGTTGGTGGTGGTGGTGTTGGTGTTGGTGGTGGTGGTGTTGGTGGTGGTGGTGTTGGTGGTGGTGACGGTGGTGGTGACGGTGGTGTTGGTGGTGGTGTTGGTGGTGGTGTTGGTGTTGGTGGTGGTGATGGTGGTGATGATGATGACTGTGTTGTTTTTTCGAGGCGGTACTGTTAATGGCGGTGACGTTGTTGTTATTGGTGGTGTTGGTGGTGTTGGTGGTGTTGGTGGTGATGGTGGTGGTGATGCTGTTGCTGTTGTTATTGGTGGTGGTGGTGGTGGTGACGATGTTGTATTTACTATTTTTATTTTTATACTTTTAGTTGCTGTATGCAGTTGTTGTTTTGCAGTTACTGCAGTTGTTATTGCTGCAATTATTACTGCAGTTGTTGTTGTAGTTACTGCAGTTGTTGCTGCTGTTGCAACTACAGTTGTTGCTGCTGTTGTTGCTGTTGTTGTTGCTGCTGCTGTTATTGTTGCAACTACAGTTATTGCTGCTGTTGTTGTTGCTGTTGCAACTACAGTCATTGCTGCTGTTGTTGTTGCTGTTGCAACTACAGTCATTGCTGCTGTTGTTGTTGCTGTTGCTGTTGCAACTACAGTCATTGCTGCTGTTGTTGTTGCTGTTGCAACTACAGTCATTGCTGCTGTTGTTGTTGCTGTTGCAACTACAGTTATTGCTGCTGTTGTTGCTGCTGTTGTTGTTGTTGTTGTTGTTGCAACTACGGTTATTGCTGCTGTTGTTGCTGCTGTTGTTGCTGCTGCTGCTGTTGTTGTTGCACTACGGTTATTGCTGCTGTTGTTGCTGCTGTTGTTGTTGTTGTTGTTGCAACTACGTTTATTGCTGCTGTTGTTGCTGCTGTTGTTGTTGCACTACGGTTATTGCTGATGTTGTTGTTGCTGTTGCTGTATTTACTGTATCTTCTTTATACTATATCTCTTGTAATTAGTTGTTGTTGTTGTTGTTGTTGTTGTATTTCATGCATTTTATTGTTATATTTTATTTTATATGTTGTTTTCTTGTATTTATTTGTTCTTTGGTCTGTTGTTGTTGTTGTAGTTGTTTTGTGTTTATTTTACTCTCTGTCTCTCATTAACATACCGTAACATAGCAACAGACACACACACACATATATATAGAGACACACGCTTATACAGACACACACACTCATTACATACACACACTATCACACACAGACGCACAAAACACACACACACTTAGACAGAAGCAGTCTCTGTCTTTCACATTCTTCCTCTCTCTCTCTCTCTCTCTCTCTCACACACATACATATATATATGTGTGTGTGTGTGTGTGTGTAGTATCACCTTTGACACCTCATTAACATAACTTCCCCACCCGACCCCACCCCGCACACTACATACATATATATATGTGTGTGTGTGTAGTATCACCTTTGACACCTCATTAACATAACTTCCCCACCCCCACCCCCACCCCACACAGGTACACTATAAGGTCAACGGAGGAATCTCTTCGCGGGTTGCAGCTAAATATTTATATGTTACCCTCCTACATTAAAACCAAAAAAAACTTAAGGACTCACTTCACAATGTATTTCAAACAAAATATATAGATAATTAGAGAGATAGCTTCATTAGGAAACTGAGAGAAAGAGGTGTTTGTCATGGTTGGAATACCTTTGATCATAGATCCAAGACTGAGGCGTTACGTTAGCTAGTAGAGGAGGGCTCTGTTGGTGGAAGCAGTGTGAAAGTTCTGTCTTTTTGTAAAAGAATACAAAGAGCTTTTGTTGCAGTGTGTAAAGTTTCTGGCAGAGAAAATAAGACAGGAGTTGCACACTTGTGATATTGTGTTCTTGAACAGTTTCTGTCATTCATTTGACGTCCTCTGTGTTGAAGTTGTTGTCACACAGTAGTTAGTCTGTAGACAAATAGAACCTGTATTCTATAAATAATTATTTCTACTTTTGGCACAAGGCCAGCAATTATCCGAGTGCATTACTGGTACTTTATTTTATCGATCTCGTAAGGATGAAAGGTTAAGCTAACCTCGGCAGTATTTGAACTCAGAACTCTGTACATAATATAATTGTTTCTACTTTTGGCACAAGGCCAGCAATTATCCCAGTGCTTTACTGGTACTTTATTTATCGACCCCGTAAGGATGAAAGCCAAAGTTAACCTTGACGGGATTTGAACTCAGACCGTAAAGGGCCGTAACTCCTTGCTGCACAAACATGGCGTCCGACCTTCTACCAATACTGCCAATCCATCACCTGTATTCTATGAATAATGTATCATGTTATCAAGAGAGTTCAGTTAATGTCTGGTATTTTCTTCAACAGTTCAATATGTATGGATGCACTTAAGAAGAGCCTTTGGTTAGGGTGTACAATTCACGTCTCATATTTCACTGCTTTCACTTCAACACTCAAGGTAAATAATGAAAATCTCGCAAAATGTTTGTTACTTGTTATGGCAGGTCATTTCTCTAGTCCCGTAATCTCCAGACAAAACGGAACAGAGAAATGGAGTTTGCTTTATCACTAAATCTGAAGGAATATATATGTTGAATGAACCAACTTTTGAAGTAATTGGTTGTGAGTTCCCTTGAATTTCTCGTGGAAATACCTACATAGGTTCAGGAATGTAGTTGTGTGTCTGTTTTATATCTGGTTAACACAATACCAAGATCAGTATTCGCATATAAGAAATTCCGATGAAGTCGTTTTAAAATATTGTAACTGAGCCGAGCTTTTAAAATAGTGTAACTTAACCACTCGATAAAATATATAACGGTAAAAGTATAAAAGTAAGCAGCAGTCTGTCTGGGAGATATAACAGAGCTGATATATCAACAACTAAAACCTTTGATAGCAGTGCTCCAGCATGGCCGCAGTCTAATGACTGAAAGCAATGAAAGAATAAAAAGAATCTAGAGAGAACCTCGCCAAGAGAACAAAACTGATAAAAATCGAATACAAATAGAATGTCTCAAGGAGAAGAATTTATAGAATACAAATACAATAGATTTCTCTCTCCTCATATATATATATATATTTATATATGTATGTATATACATATATATATATGTGTGGGTGTGTGTGCGTGTATATATATATATATATATATATATATATATATATATATATATGAGTGTGTGTGTGTCTTGCATCACATCTCACATTCTTTATATCTCTATACCTTACCACACACTATCTCCCTCTCCCCTCCCTCTCTAACTCTCCCTCTCCATCTCTTCCTCTCTCTCTCTCTCTCTCTCTCTCTATCACTCTTCTATCTACTCCAGTGTTGTTACATTTGGCATCAACCCGTTGCCGCCATTCCCATCCAACCAACATTTGCAGCCAACTCAGGTCAACACAGGTCAACTTCATATGAAAATACACCAACACAGACGCCGTATTTAAACATATTTCAAACTCTCACTCCCACTCACTCACACTCTCACTCTCACTCTCACTCACACTCTCACTCTCACTCACACTCTCACTCACACTCTCACTCTCACTCACACTCTCACTCACACTCACACTCTCACTCACACTCTCACTCACTCTTATTACCAGCTTTAGTAGGGCCTAATTTTTACATCTTGACTGGGCTTACTAAAGCTGGTAATAGGCCCAGTCAAGATGTGAAATGTAGGCCCTACTAAAGCTGGTAATAGGCCCAGTCAAGATGTGAAATGTAGGCTCTACTAAAGCTGGTAATAGGCCCAGTACAGATGTGAAATGTAGGCCCTACTAAAGCTGGTAATAGGCCCAGTACAGATGTGAAATGTAGGCCCTACTAAAGCTGGTAATAGGCCCAGTCCAGATGTGAAATGTAGGCCCTACTAAAGCTGGTAATAGGCCCAGTACAGATGTGAAATGTAGGCCCTACTAAAGCTGGTAATAGGCCCAGTACAGATGTGAAATGTAGGCGCTACTAAAGCTGGTAATAGGTCCAGTACAGATGTGAAATGTAGGCCCTACTAAAGCTGGTAATAGGTCCAGTCCAGATGTGAAATGTAGGCGTTACTAAAGCTGATAATAGGCCCAGTCAAGATGTGAAATGTAGGCCCTACTAAAGCTGGTAATAGGCCCAGTACAGATGTGAAATGTAGGCCCTACTAAAGCTGGTAATAGGCCCCGTCAAGATGTGAAGTGTAGGCCTCATCAAAGATGGTAACGGACCCAGTCCAGGTGTGAAATGCAGGCGCTACTAAAGCTGGTAATAGGTCCAGTGCACATGTGAAATGTAGACCCAGTCCAGATGTGAAACGTAGTCCTAGTTCAGATGTGAAATGTAGACCCCACCAAAACTAGATGAGAAATGAAGGTCTTAGGAAAGTTAGTAATAGTAAAATATTGTTGCTGTTGTTGTTTACGTTATTATTGTTGTTGGTGATGTTATGCTACTGTTGTTGTTATTGTTGTTATTTACCAAACTAACACCACCATCACTACAATTGCCACCGCCAACATCTAACACCACCATCACTACGACAACTACCGCCACCATCACTACGACAACCACCACCACCACCACTACCATCATCACCACAACTACCACCACCACTACCACTACTACCACCACAACCCGCCCTCCACTCCCCAGGTCAACCCCACCACAACCCCCCCCCCCCCCCGGTCAACCACACCCACTCATACACACCGCCACCCTCACCCTCACCCCCAAATAAAGCAAATGTCAACTGCCATCTCCTACTTATTGAACTTTCCATTATTGCTCCATTAAACTGTTGTTGTTGCTGTTGTTGTTGTTGTTGTTGTTGTTGCTGTTGTTGTTGTTGTTGTTGTTGCTTTTATTGTTGTTGTTGTTGTTGCTGTTATTGTTGTTGTTGCTGTTATTGTTGTTGTTGTTGCTGTTGTTGTTGTTGCTGTTATTGTTGTTGTTGCTGTTGTTGTTGTTGTTGTTGTTGTTGTTGCTGTTGTTGTTTACATAACAACGATGTGATCAGATCCCTAACAATAGCAACCTCTTACCTTATTGCGTTACAACAGTCACTAGCAGTACATGATGGTGATGATGATGATGGTGGTAGTAGTAATTGTGATGGTGGTAGTGGTGATGGTAGTGATG
>OZ024759.1:32063045-32068045 GCA_964016885.1 Eledone cirrhosa | reverse complement strand
TATATGCATGTGTGTGTGTGTGGAGGTGTATTGGAAGTAAAAAAGGAATGTGGTAGTGATAGAGATGAGAAAGTAAGTCAGGTGAAGAGATAGATGTTGTGTGTGTCTGGGGCTGTGGGGAGATGGGGGGCGTATGTGTATATGTCTGGGGGGTGTGTCTGGGGGGGGGGGGGCTAATATGAACGTGTGTGTGGCTGGGAGTGTGTGGAGGGTGCGGGATGTGTGTGTGTGTGTGACTGAGTGGGAGTGTGGGGGATGTGTGAATGTGTGTGTGTGTGAGGGAATGTGTGTGATTAACTAAGTGGGAGTGTATGTGTGCGTGTGTATGTGACTGAATCGGAATGCGTGTGTCTGTCTGTCTAACTGTGTGTGTGTGTGTGTCTGTCTGGATGTGTGTGTCTGACTGGTAGTGTGTGTGTGTGTGTCTGAGTGGTAGTGTGCGTGTGTGTGTGTGTGTGTCTGAGTGGTAGTGTGTGTGTCTGAGTGGTAGTGTGTGTGTGTGTGTGTGCAATGTCATAGATAAGCGCTCCTCTACCCCCGGAAGAGGGGGTGGGGGAGTAACAATATTCTGACTCTCCCACCTTAATAACCATGTGAATCTAGACTAAGTTTCACACCTGAGCCCGAGGGGTGAAGAACGCTGCCCACTCCCAGTACCTACCTTATCTTAATACGTCACGGTGTGTGATCACGTGGCTAAGTGGTAACTATGTTCGACCAACGATATTAAGGTTATGAGTTTGCCAGACCCGGTGGTGTGTTGTGTTCTTGAGCAAGATACTTTATTTCCTGTTGAGTCCTTGAGCAAGATACTTTATTTTCTGTTGAGTCCTTGAGCAAGTTACTGTATTTCCTGTTGACTCCTTGAGCAAGTTACTTTATTTCCTGTTGACTCCTTGAGCAAGATACTTTATTTCCTGTTGACTCCTTGAGCAAGTTACTTTATTTCTCTTTTAGTCCTTAAGCAAGAAACTTTATTTCACGTTGCTCTATTGCTCTAATCCAGTCAAAAATTCTTTATTATTTTCAAAATGATGGAATACAAACAATGTATTCCATTAGAAAGATGGTAACGAAAGGTTTTAAGTGTTTTTATTTAAAAACTTTCCATCATAATTTTATGTAAGAACCTTTAAGTTATGTTCCAAACACCAGCTTCATTACGAAAAATTACAAATTCCTCCAAATTCTAGATTATTTTTTTATAACGATTTGAAACTAAAAGATAATGACTTTCATTGGGAATATGGTAAAATGGTAAAGACACCCTTTGGTTACGAATGGCCATGGAAATTGAATCTAGAAAGTTTACCTCTCGAGGCACAACTCCAGGCAAAGTGTTTTTGTTGAAAGCCAGCAGTCACCCATGCATAACAATCTCCCCACCCCACGCCATTAATGTAATCCAAGAGTAAAGCAAAACCAATACAGCTTGGCACTATATGAAAAGAAACTGTATTTGAAACAGAAAAATTCGGAGATATTGTATATTAACAACTGCTTATGCATTTGCAAACTCAGATTGCAATATTTGTTTAATGGCACATAAGAAAGCTGACTAGAAATCCTAAATAAGGTATTCAGTTGAAAGGATCTTGAAATGCATCCACTTAAAAAATATGTAGATAAATAAGGCGAGCCTTATTAGAAGAGTGGATGAGTGAGTATCTGAGTGATAAAAGGACAAGTCAGTCAATAATATCGGTGGTCTTCCCACAGCCCCGGCGAACAGAATGGAGAAGGCGTTTCCCCGGAGGACGGCAAGGGAGACTCGCTGCAAGTAATGACATTGCAATTTATTTCTACAGCTAAGTGAACTGGAACATCGTGAAAATAAAGTGTCTTGCTCAAGGGCACAACCCATTGCCCGGTCCGGGAATCAAACTCACAACCTCACGATTGTGAATCCGATACCCTAACCACTAAGCTACGCACCTTCATAGAAAGATGGTAATAAAAGGTTTAATAGTAAGAATCCTATAGAATTATTGACATATTAGATTAGGGATCTACAACAAATCCCTATGGAGATAATTGCTTCCTTAACAGCGATATAACTGGGGGTTAAGTAATTGCGATTCGTCCAGTAAAACATATAAATACACCGAATTTGACGGAGAGAAGTTGTCAGGTGTCAGGTGGTCTTAGTGTAACAATATTTTGTCGTTGTGTGGTATACAACACACTTCAAGCTAACCTCTATCTATAAAGCCTCAACCCCAGTGGATGGTGTTGTTGTTACTATCCGGGTTTTAGAGGTGGTGGTGTTGGTGGGGTGTTTGTGGGGTGGTTGTGGTGGTGGGGTGATGGTGGTGGTGTTGGTGGGGTGATGGAGGTGGTGTTGGTGGGGTAGTAGTTGCTGTTGTTTTTATAATCACTGCAACCCTGCTGTAATTGTTGCAACTCTTATTATTGCAGCTGTTGCAACTGTTGTTGTTGTTGTTGTGGTGGTGGTGGTGGTGTTGCAGCCATCGTCGTTTCGTCGTTGCTGTTGTTGGTGTTGTAGTTGTTGTTGTGGTGGTCGTGGTGGTGGTGGTGGTAGTGGTGGTAGTGGTGGTAGTGGTGGTGGTGGTAGTGGTGCTGTTCTTGGTATTGTAGTAGTTGTTGTAGTGATGGTGGTGGTGGTGGTAGTGGTGGTGGTAGTGGTGGTAGTGTTGCTGTTGTTGGTGTTGTAGTACAATATCTGCAGGGTGGTGCTGTGACACAAAATCAATATACAACCAACTTGATTAAAATAACACCACTGCAAACAACACCGTATATATTACAGCACCACCACCACTACTACTTCTGCCGCCACCACTACTACCACCACTACCTCTGTCACCACCACCACTACCACCACCACTACCACCACCTCTTCCGCCACCACTACTACCACAACTACTACCACCACTACCAATACCACCACTACTACTACCACTACCAATATCACCCATGCTACCACCATCACCACCACTACTACTACTACTACTATCAACATCACCAACACTATTACTGCCATCACCAATAACAAGGATTTCTACAGAACTAAACAGTACTAGACCTGTAGAAGCCACAGTGGTCTCCTTCAGTTCTTTAACGACAAACCACTCACACACACACTCTCACTCTCTCTCTCTCTCTCTCTCTCTCTATATATATATATATATATATATATATATATATATATATATATATGGGGGGGGATGCGTGTGTGTGTGTGTATATATATATATATATATATAGCTCTGCCTGTTATATATATATAGCTCAACATTTTATATATGGGTATGTGTGTGTATATATTTATATGTATGTATGTATGTGTGTGTATATATATATATATATATATATATATATATAGCATGGAATATATGGGTATGTGTATATATGGGTGTGTGTATATATTTATATGTATGTATGTGTGTGTATATATACATATATATCTATATATAGCATGGAATATATGGGTATGTGTATATATGGGTATGTGTGTGTGTATATATTTATATGTATGTATGTGTGTGTATATATACATATATATCTATATATAGCATGGTATATATGGGTATGTGTATATATGGGTATGTATGTATTTATGTGTGTGTATATATATATCTATATATAGCTCTACATGGTATATATAGCTATGTGTATATTTATATATAGTTCTGGCTGATCAGAGATCACCTGAGGCGAAACAACCAAACAAAAGCTGCACCTGCTATATATAGAACTCAAAGACTATCGATGTATCGATTTGTCCAATTTCAATACCCACCCACCCTCCCATTCATTCACTCCCCACCCCTCATCTAGCCAGCCAACTATCTAACCAGTCTTTAATCCAGGCAACCATCGTTCCAAACACCCAACCAACCATCCAACCAGCCAAGCATACAACCAGCCACCCAACCATCCAGCCAGCACCCAACCAGCAAAGCATACAACCATCCAACCAGCCAAGCATACAACCAGCCACCCAACCATCCAACCAGCCAGGCATACAACCAGCCACCCAACCAGCAAAGCATACAACCATCCAACCAGCCAAGCATGCAACCAGCCAACCACTCAACCATCCAGCCACAAAACCAGCCAGCCACCCAACCATCCAGCCACAAAACCAGCCAACCATACGAACTACCCAACCATCTAACCATACAACCAGCCAACCAGCCAACCATCCAGTTAGCCAACCACCCAACCATCCAATTAGTCAACGATTCAAACCATACAACCATACAACCAGCCAACCATTCAACCTTTCACTTATCTAACCATCCAACCAACCACTCACCCAACCACTCACCCATCCAGTTACCCAACCATCCAAACATCTAGTTAGACACGCAACTAACCATCCATCAAACCCCCCTGCCGCCTACCTACTTAACCACCCATACAATACACATGAGCCCACAGCTCCCACCACCACCATACCACCACCCATACTGCAAAAAACAACAATCACCACCATCACAACCATACCATCACCACCACCAGTACTACTACCACGCCCACCATTTCCACCAACACCACCGCCAACAACAACAACAACACTAAAATCAACAATGATCACCCCAAAATCATCACAATCACCACCACCACCACCACCACAATACCAACACCATACCACTACCAGTACCACTACCACCACCACCATTACCACCCCCCAACATCATCACCACCATCAGAATACCACAAATACCACCACCACCACACCACCATACCACCACCACCATACCACCCTCACCACCACCACCATACCATTACCATACAACCATACCACTACCATACCACCACCACCATACCATTACCATACCACCATACCACCACCACCATACCATTACCATACCACCATACCACCACCACCATACCATACCACCACCACCATACCACCACTACCATACCACCACTACCATACCACCACTACCATACCCCCACTACCATACCACCATACCACCACCACCACCATACCACCACCACCATACCACCACCACCATACCACCACCACC
>OZ024759.1:32025545-32035545 GCA_964016885.1 Eledone cirrhosa | reverse complement strand
CTGTGAATGTGTGTATATATATATAAATATATGTGTGTGTATGTGTGGGTGTACATGTCTGTGAGTGTGTGTATATATGTATATATAAATATGTGTGGGTGTGCATGTCTGTGAGTGTGTGTATATATGTATATATAAATATATATGTGTGTGTGTGTGTCTGTGCGTCAAGTGTGTCCTATATATTTCCTATCTTTTGTTAATTTCTACACTTGGTGAAACGTACGTAAAACAAATAAAATGTTTAATTCTCATTAAACTCTTGATTATATTCGTATTAATTATATCTGGAAAGACCAATGGAGACATTGTTTCCTTTGGTTTGGGTCTGATCAAATGATCGGCTCCTTTCCTTTCTCACCACCATCATCACACCACCACCACCACCATCACAAACACCGCTGCCACCACCACCACCACCACCACCAAACAACCACCACCACCACCATCATCACAAACACCGCTGCCACCACCACCATCACATCACACAGCACCACCATCGCAAACACCGCTGCCACCACCACCACCACCACCAAACAACCACCACCACCACCATCACAAACACCGCTGCCACCACCACCACCACCACCAAACAACCACCACCACCATCACAAACACCGCTGCCACGACCACCACCACCACCACCAAACAACCACCACAACCACCACCATCAACACCTACAACACAACCACCACCACCACATCAACACCACCACCACCACCACCACTACATCAACACCACCACCACCACCACCACCACCACTACATCAACACCACCACCACCACCACCACTACATCAACACCACCACCACCACCACCACCACCACATCAACACCACCACCACCACCACCACCACCACTACATCAACACCACCACCACCACCACCACCACTACATCAACACCACCACCACCACTACATCAACACCACCACCACCACCACCACCACCACTACATCAATACCACCACCACCACCACCACCACCACATCAACACCACCACCACCACCACCACTACATCAACACCACCACCACCACCACCACTACATCAACACCACCACCACCACCACCACCACCACATCAACACCACCACCACCACCACCACCACT
This sequence comes from Eledone cirrhosa, assembly GCA_964016885.1. Lineage (NCBI taxonomy): Eukaryota > Metazoa > Mollusca > Cephalopoda > Octopoda > Eledonidae > Eledone > Eledone cirrhosa. Next base: position 32,034,442 of record OZ024759.1, on the reverse strand, counting down.
ACATCAACACCACCACCACCACCACCACTACATCAACACCACCACCACCACCACCACCACTACATCAACACCACCACCACCACCACCACCACCACATCAACACCACCACCACCACCACCACCACCACCACTACATCAATACCACCACCACCACCACCACCACCACATCAACACCACCACCACCACCACCACTACATCAACACCACCACCACCACCACCACCACCATCACTACATCAACACCACCACCACCACCACCACTACATCAACACCACCACCACCACCACCACCACTACATCAACACCACCACCACCACCACTACATCAACACCTACACCACCACCACCACCACCACTCCACCACAACCACCATCCTCTCTCATAATATGTACTTACGTAAATCGTACGTGCAGTGTATTATCGATTTTCGAACGCGCAAGCACGTTCGAATATTCACGTGAGGGCGTTAATAAAGAAACATAACTTCACAGGCGTTCACCCCACCACACGCAAATAATATATATATATATATATATATATATATATATATATATATATATATATATATATACGGCAGGTGGGTATGTATATATAAATATACACTATATATATATATATATAAATATATATAAACCTTTCAAGGATTTACACAAGTCCAGCCTCCTGTCATTTCATTATAATATATATATATATATATAAGGGAGGCGGGTATGTATATATAAATATACACAATATATATACATATATATATTGCCCTTACCCTGGATTTATCAAAATCTGTGGATAAAATCTCTGTCTTGATTTTTTTTCTAATTGAGTTTGAATTATTTTCCCACATCTTACGTTAACTATTTTCCATTTTGACATTATAGTCACTTATATATCATGGAATACTGTTGGCTTCTTGTTCACAATAATTTCTATACTTTCATTTATATATATATATATATATATATATATATATATATATATATATATATATATATATATATATATATAGAGAGAGAGAGAGAGAGAGAGAGAGAGAGAGAGAGAGAGAGAGATGTGTGTTTAAATATATATATCGATATATGTCTATCTCTTTATGTTAATAGAAAGTTATCTCTTTATGTATGTATGTATATATATATATATATAGAGAGAGAGAGAGAGAGAGAGAAATGAGTGTATAAATATATATATATATCGATATATCTCTATCTCTTTATGTATGTATGTATATATATATATATATATATATATATATATAGATATATATATATATATATATATATATGTATGTATATATATATATATATATATATATATATATAGATATATATATATATATATATACACACATATATAGTACTTATCTTAAAAATTGTTTTGTTTTTTTGGCAAGTGTATACAATAAAAGTGAAAAGAATCAGATATAGAATACTTACATATACATACATACACACATACATATATACATACACACACATACAGATATATACACATACGTACATACATATACACACATACATACATATGTATACATAGACATATATATACACACACCTTCATATTATTCACTAAGTCACACCCCTAAACCAACAACACACAGACACACAGAGAAAGGCGTACACACATACATAGATAAACGTACAGAGGCACACACATAGATACACACACACACACACAGATAAAGGTACCTTCGCACACGCACACACAGGCACCCTCCACACACACACACACAAAGACCCCCTCCTTACACACAGTGAGAGAGAGCAAGGTACAATTACAAAACATCCATTCAAGACGATGGAATCTTTAGACGTGGAAATAGTTTCACAGGGTGCAGCAGAATTTGATGTAAATTATGCAGAAAACTCGGTCACCGATGAACACTACTACCACCACCATCAATGAGTGCACATTTACACAGTAGCACAGCAGACAGGGCTGGTACCTTGGTATTTAAACACCCTAAACTAGTCTTTTGAGTAACATTACTCGATAGAGTGTGTAGCTCGGAGATCAGAGAGTCACTCCAGGTAGAGCCGCTACTTCTCTGAATTGAGAGATCACAGCTCCGATACTATGGGCATGTGGTTAGAAGGTCTCAGGAAAGAATTGCTAAAGAGTTGCTCTAGATAGAGCTGCTACTTCTCAGAATTGAGAGATCACAGCTCCGATACTATGGACATGTGGTTAGAAGGTCTCAGGAAAGAATTGCTAAAGAGTTGCTCTAGATAGAGCTGCTCCTTCTCCAAATTGAGAGATCACAGCTACGATACTATGGACATGTGGTTAGAAGGTCTCAGGATAGAATCACTGGAGAGTTGCTCTAGATAGAGCTGCTACTTCTCAGAATTGAGAGATCACAGCTCCGATACTATGGACATGTGGTTATATATATGGTGTATGATTCTTATCATACATGTATTTTAGATATATACCATATATAGATATGTACGTGTGGGTGCATGATGCATATATCTGTGTGTGTGTGAGAGAGAGAGAGAAAGGAATGAAAGTCAGAAGTGTCACGGCTGGAAGGCCGGTTGAATGATGTCAACCTTTAACCCAGAAAAACAAACATCTGCCACTTAGTTACATCACTGATGGAGTTACTGCACCTGTTGTAAACACAAACAACATCAATAACAACAACAACAACACCACCAACACCAACACCAACACCACCAACACCAACAACACCACCAACAACAACACCAACATCAATAACAACACCAACACCAACAACACCAACACCAACACCACCAACACCAACACCAACAACACCAACAACAACACCACCAACAACAACAACAACACCACCACCACCAACACCAACACCATCAACAACAACAACAACACCACCACCAACAATACAATAACCACTTTAAAACCACTTACTGACAGGATAATTTCGGGAGGGTGCCATGTGTTTTAATTGTGTGTGTATGTGTACGTATGTGCATCTGTGTATGTATCTATGCGTATATATTTGTACGTCGGTGAATATGTGTATGCATGCGTATATATATGTGTGTGTGTGTGTGTGTGTGTGTGTGTGTGTGTGTGTGTGTGTGTGTGTGTGTGTGTGTGTGTGTGTGTGTGTGTGTGTGTGTGTGTGTGTGTGTGTGTGTGTGTGTGTGTGCGTATTGTTAACGGTTTGGGCAGGACAGGGTGCTACAGCTGCAGATGTATTTGGCTGAGGTTTTCATTTGAGTGCTCTTAACATAGTTCTCAGGGAGATTCACCATGACTAAGCCCCGGTCAAGGCTGTGACCCCTTGAATTTACACACAGAGAGAGAAGGAGGAGGACAGTGAAATATAGAGAAAGAGAGAAGAAGAAGAAGAAGAAGAAGAAGAAGAAGAAGAAGAAGAAGAAGAAGAAGAAGAAGAAGAAGAAGAAGAAGAAGAAGAAGAAGAAGAAGATGTGGTGTTGTGCTCTTGAGCAAGACACTTCATTTCACGTTTCTGTTTACGTTTAGGACCGCAATCACCGAATCCTAAAATCACCCAAGAAACCTCTCATGAGATACGACCTCAATGGCGGCCAGCTAAACCTACAAACGTGTCAGTTATACTGACTCTTCTTTCACTTCCTTTTCTATCATAAAAAGCAACGTGAAATGAGGAGTGTTGCACAAGGACACCCGAGAACTCAACGTCCCACCCGGCCGAAGGGTGGAGCCCACGAGATCATCATCTTGAGTACACAAACAACACCCTAACCACAAAACCAGAAGCATATTTGCTAACTGCATGACATGACATGATAAGTATGTATGTAGGAGAAGGCAACTCAGGAAACTGGGATAACACCCACATAAAACCTGTGGCTCAGTAGTTACCGATGATGTTGATCTTTTCTTCTTTTCGGGTTATAGCTACTGTCTCTCAGAGAGTGTGATTGGCTCAGTGCACAGTCTTTCCTCACTTTAAAAAAAATCTTCACGCACAGGCATTGCAAGATAGCATTAATTGATAATTATTAATTATTGGTGGATTGGCAGTATCGGTAGAGGGTCGGACGCCATGCTTTCCATCATAGTTACGTCCCTTTACGATCTGAGTTCAAATCCCGCCGAGGTTGACTTTGACTTTCATCCTTACGGGGTCGATAAAATAAAGTACCAGTAATGCACTGGGTAATTGCTGGCCTTGTGCCTAAAGTAGAAACAATTAATTGATAATTATTAATAATGTTATATCGTGCAATGGCCAAACTCGATAACGAGGGGGCAGCCATCATATATGTATATATGTATATATATATAGTATACTAGTTATCCTACGTTGAGCTAAAACCACACTGTCATACCAAGGGCAATATATCTACATGTCTAGGCATATTGATATATTTGTCAACGAAATATGTATATATATATATGTATTATTATTATTATGTAATAAACAACATAAGGCAATTATTCCATTTACCAGTGGTTTCTTAAAAGCAAAAGGTTTTGCTTTCAATCCTCAGAATGAAAAATCCTGGTTTGTTTTTCCTGGTTTGTAAAACAAATCCTGGTTTGTAAAACAAACCAGGATTTTTCATTCTGAGGATTGAAAGCAAAACCTTTTGCTTTTAAGAAACCACTGGTAAATGGAATAATTGCCTTATGTTGTTTATTACATAATAATAATAATTAAGCTCTGTTGCTTACATAGAGCACTCTTTTTTCCTGGACTTTTCCGATGGAATTACTTCATATGTATATATGTATGTATGTATGGTCCCGTAACTCCTGACAGAGTCGTAGGAGCGCCGTACTAACATAAGGCGTGTCTTGGGCATTTTAAGCCTGGCGGAGCCCATATCCTCTCCAGGGCTGACTACAGCAGATTTCTTCCAGGCAGAGAAAGATAAAAGGTAAGAGAGAGGAAGAGATATAGAGGAAGACTCGACCCCAGTGGTACTTTTTTTTATCGACCTCGAAAGGATGAAAGGCAAAGTTGACCTCGGTGGGATTTGAACTCAGAGAGCCGAGAACCAGAAAGCGTCCTATCAACTCATTAAATGAAAGAAGGTTTATATATATATATATATATATATATATATATATATATATATATATAACGAAGGAAATGTGGTAAGGAACCAGGTGGACCATAACGCACCAAAGTACTCAATACTTAGGGTAGTAGAGTGGGTAATAGGAACGAGTAGGACCCCGACGGCTGAGCTCAAGCCGTTTCGACGGCTAATTCTGGAGTCCAGAATTAGCCGTCGAAACGGCTTGAGCTCAGCCGTCGGGGTCCTACTCGTTTCTATATATATATATATATATATATATATAATATATAATTGGAGGCTTAGTAAAATCGAATCTTTGGCGGTGTGCAAGCAAATTCGACCTACGATATGAATGAGTTAGCAAAGCACTCGACAAGGGTAGGTGCTTAGAGTAATAACATACGTTTAAATAGCTTGACAAATTGAACATTGTGGCAGGCAAAATCTAACACACAATACCAAAGTAACGAAAGAACTAAATATATATATATATATATATAAAATATTAAACAAATAATGAACAAACAATTCCTTATATTAAACAAAAAAAGTTCATTATTTAACGATCGTTTCTAGGATATATATGTGTTATAATTGGTATGCATATTCAACAGATCTATGTACAAAATTATACAAAATTATACAAATTATCAAGATTAAATATACATACCAAACACATATATACGCCGTCTTCAGAAATAATGATTATTTCTGAAGACGGCGTATATATGTGTTTGGTATGTATATTTAATCTTGATAATTTGTATAATTTTGTATAATTTTGTACATAGATCTGTTGAATATGCATACCAATTATAACACATATATATCCTAGAAACGATCGTTAAATAATGAACTTTTTTTGTTTAATATAAGGAATTGTTTGTTCATTATTTGTTTAATATTTTATCTTGACTCTGTATACCGTTTATCTTTCACCGAAAGTCGTTTTTCATTGCATCTCTTCTTTCCATGATATCCGGAATACATTGAGTTCTTCATACGGATTGGACACTACCGTAAACTCTTGGTAGATTTATCTACATATATATATATATATATATATATATATATCTTTTGATCTTATATATATATATATATATATATATATATATAAGATCAAAAGATGGTTAAAAGAGTTCCATGTATTTTATTATGCGCATTTCAAATACAAATATCATCATATATATACATATATATATATATATATATGTATAAGGGCGTTAAGGTGATAACGTGTGTGCAAAAAAAAAAAAAAAAATGGCCGGACATCACTCCTGTTTTCACCCCACCGGAAGTATCAATACTCGACAGCAGTGGAGGAGGTGATACTGACGGAAGTTGTCGAAATAGCTGCGTGATCGTCTGTAGGCAGCTGATGAAGGAGAATGTCCTGCAGTAGCAGTTATGTATAGAAGAATATATATATATATATATATATATATATATATATATATATATATATATATATATATATATATATATATATATATAAAATATATTATGTGTGTGTGTATATATATATATATATATGTGTGTTGCACATGTCCTATACACACACGTGTATATATATATATATGTATGTGTGTGTGTGTGTAAGCTGAACCATTTGTCAACGTGTATGTATATGTGTGAGTGTATTTGTGTGTGTGTGCGTAGTATCTGATTCCGGTCGCTGTGTGTGTGTGTGTGTGTGGTATCTGATTTCGATCTCTGTATATTGTGTGTGTGTGTGTGTATGTGAGGGTTTCTCTCTCTCTCTATCTATCTATCTATCTATCTATCTATCTATCTATCTATGTCTCTCTATCTCTCATTGTATGTATGTGTGTATGTCAGAGTTTGTCTCTCTCTCACACACGTAAACACACTCCCTCACTATTTCTCTCATTGTATGTGTGTCAGAATTTGTCTCTCTCTCTCAGACACATACACTCTCACACACACAGACACATACACTCTCACACACACACACTATCTCTCTCTCTCTCATTGTGTGTGTGTGTGTAATCCCATTCGGTGGACTCAGGTGAGGATTGAGAGAGGAAAGAAGCAAACCCCAGGAGTTCTGGTTATTGACGTCACTGCTGACGTCACAGTGTGGACGATGTCTTTTACTGAGGAAGAGAGATCTAGATAGAGAGACAGAGACGGAGGGGGACAGAGAAACCATCATAGAAAGAGAGAGGGGGAATACAGATAGAGACAGACAGACAGACAGATAGAGAGAGAGATATATAGAGAGAAAGAGAAAGAGAGAGAGAGAGAAAGAGAGAGAGATGGATAGAGAGATAGATAGATCGACCGGGAGAAAGAGAAAGAGAAAGAGGAGGGGGAAGAGGTATAGAGAGAGAGTGAATCAAAAGAGAAGGAGCAATAGAAGAGTGAATGGAAGGAGAGGGGGGGCTGGGTGTAGAAATGGAAAATTTCGATGAGAAGAGAAATGGTGGAATCTAGGAAGTCTCCTCACACCACAACCAGCATTGCCATCTTCACTACACAGATACATATAACATATATACAACACACCACAACACACATACAACACACTACACCACAACACACCACACCACAACACACCACACCACAACACACCACAACACAACACACCACAACATACCACAACACACCACACATACAACACACCACAACACAACACACCACACCACAACACACCACAACACACATACAACACACCACACCACACCACAACACACCACACCACAACACACCACAACACACATACAACACACCACACCACAACACACCACACCACACATACAACACACACACCACACCACACCACAACACACATACAACACACCACACCACACCACACATACAACACACACACCACAACACACATACAACACAACACACATACAACACAATACTTATACAACACACCACAACACATATACAACATAACACACACATACATACAACACACATACATAGATACAACACAACACATACATACAACGCACATACATACATACAACACAACACATACATAGATACAACACAACACACACATGCATACAACGCACATACATACATACAACACAACACATACATACATACAACACAACACATACGTAGATACAACACAACACATACATAGATACAACACAACACACACATGCATACAACGCACATACATACATACAACACAACACATAGATAGATACAACACAACACATACATACAACGCACATACATACATACAACACAACACATACGTAGATACAACACAACACATACATAGATACAACACAACACACACATGCATACAACGCACATACATACATGCAACACAACACATAGATAGATACAACACAACACATACATACAACGCACATACATACATACAACACAACACATACGTAGATACAACACAACACATACATAGATACAACACAACACATACATACAACGCACATACATACATACAACACAACACATACATAGATACAACACAACACATACATACAACGCACATACATACATACAACACAACACATACATAGATACAACACAACACATACATACAACGCACATACATACATACAAAACAACACATGCATACAATACACATACATAGATACAACACAACACATACACACATCACACATACATAGATACAACACATACACACATTACAAGACAGATGCATACAACACAACACAACACAACATACAACACTAGTAGTGATTCCAAATATATGAATTAATGAATGACATACCTCAACTGTGTTGATTGTCTTGGCAGTCATATGTGTGTGTGTGTGTGTGTGTGTGTGTGTGTGTGTGTGTGTGTGTGTGTGTGTGTGTGTTTGTACATAGATATATATACATGTGAGTGTCGCTGTGAGAGTATGTGCGTGTACATAGGTGTATATATGT
>OZ024759.1:31995545-32003045 GCA_964016885.1 Eledone cirrhosa | reverse complement strand
GGTGGGTTTTACTACTCGATTAAGGTGACACTGACTAACAGACTATTGAGGGCCAGAGGTGGGTTTTACTGCTCAGCTAAGGTGACACTGACTAACATACTGCTGAGGGCCAGAGGTGTGTTATTACTGCTCGATTAAGGTGACATTGACTAACAGACTATTGAGGGCCAGAGGTGGGTTTTACTGCTCAGCTAAGGTGACACTGACTAACATACTGCTGAGGGCCAGAGGTGTGTTATTACTGCTCAGCTAAGGTGACACTGACTAACAGACTATTGAGGGCCAGAGGTGGGTTTTACTACTCGATTAAGGTGACACTGACTAACAGACTATTGAGGGCCAGAGGTGGGTTTTACTGCTCAGCTAAGGTGACACTGACTAACATACTGCTGAGGGCCAGAGGTGTGTTATTACTGCTCGATTAAGGTGGTACTGACTAACAGACTATTGAGGGCCAGAGGTGGGTTTTACTGCTCAGCTAAGGTGACACTGACTAACATACTGCTGAGGGCCAGAGGTGTGTTATCACTGCCCAACAAAGGTGACACTGATTAACAGACTGCTGAGGGCCAGAGGTGTGTTTACACTCCTCAGCTAAGGCGCATTGTATCCCCGTTTCAATCTTTCTATAGTGCAGGGCTGGATATTGACTATCAAAAAAAATTAGCATGTTCTAAGTCATCAAAGGAAGGGGGGCACCATTTTATTCAATATATATATATATAGGGGGCACCATACCCTTTTAAGTGTTTAGTGCCTTAAAGGACTTTATTCAGCCCTGGTGTGGCGGCTATTACCTCAGTTTTACGTGACATATTTATCAGTTGTTGTTTTTTATTACTCCTAGCAGTGACCCCCCAATGCGCCCCTCCATTCGGCGAGGTGGGGGTGAGGGTAGAGGGCATTATTCAAATGCCCTTCGAGTGGCCAGTAGTCAGCTTCTGATTACAGATGTCTGAAGTTACGTCGAACAGCTGTTGTCACGTGTAGGACAGCTCCGACTACCAGCTGAAGACGATAGCAAAGATCGAAGTACCGCCTTCTTCTTCCCAGGTAAGAAAATATACAACCAGGCTGATTTAATGTCTTCCTCTACCTGCTGACTGACGGAAAAAATAGTATGGTGGACGAAGTTGAAGCACATGAAGTCATGTGGGTGTTTGGCGGTGTGGGGGGAATTAGCTTGCGTGGGCCGACCTCTACGCTGGAAATTTCATAGAGGGCTTTACGTATTAATTATGATAGCAAAAAAAAAAATAAAATAAAAGGATATAGGGCCCTTTAGATATTCTAGGGTCTCCTTGCATATTCTTTAAGGTTGCAAAAAAACAAAAAAAAACAGGAGATTCTGGGGTCCTTTGGTTATAAATTTTTTTGGATTCATTATGTATTAATTACGGTAGCAAACATTTTTTTTTAAATTAAAATAAAGGAATTTAGAGCCCTATATATACTGTCGGGTCTCCTTGCATATTAATTATGATAGCAAAGAAAAAGTATAAATTCTAGGTGCCGTTGGTTATAAATTTCATCGGGTCTGTTGCATATTAAGGTAGCTAAATAAATAGATAGGGACCCTTTATATATTGTGGGACCCCTGTCTATACAGTCTGGTCAGTCCCTTCCACTTAATCAATCACTCGTTTGGATGAGATAGCCTTACCTCTCGAGGGTTAACCTTTACCTACCCCCTTTTAAACTACTCTTTCGATGAGATAGCCTTACCTCTCGAGGGTTAACCCTTACCTACCCCCTTTAAGGGCTGGATTAACCATAAAAGAAAATAAGCGCATCCTTCGAGCATCAATAAGGGGAAAGGGGCACCACTTTTTTTTTGCAGACTGTATATATGGGGGGGGGCCCATAGTCGTTTAATGACTTGGAGGGGGTGGGGGGGGGGCATAATCCGACCCTGTCTTATCAGCTTCTACTAAAACCACTTGGAGAGAAAAATAAGGGACGAGGAAGAAGAAGAAGAAGAAGAAGAAGAAGAAGAAGAAGAAGAAGAAGAAGAAGAAGAAGAAGAAGAAGAAGAAGAAGAAGAAGAAGTTGAAGAAGACATCGACTGTGTTCGGAGATAGAGAGGGATGGTTGCTCTACTAGACAAACAAGCAGACTGTGTGGTGATGGCGTCCCTAGGACTCCATCAGAAGTTACGAAATAATAATCATCATCATCACCAGCAGTGACAGTGAACTAACCTTACACTAATTAAGAGGATGTTAAGGTGTGGCGTGGGGGGAAGAAGGTTGGAGGGGAGAATTTGGAGGTGGAGGAGGGGGTAGAGGAGAGGATTAGGTTAGGGAGGCACTTGTCTTTGTTGTGTCAAGGTAACCTACAGTTTTCTGTGTAGGGTACCTCCCCCACTGGTGAATCACCACCACCACCCCTGCACCCTTCCCAACCCACGTTGGGTGGGGGATGGGGGGGGGGGGGGGTGAAGAAGAAGGTACATTCCCCCGTTGTTATTTCTAATGTTACGTCAACTTTGCCTTTCATCCTTCTTCTAAGGTTGATAAAATAAAGTACCGGTTAAGTGACATGGATTGACATTTTCTCATTCCCCTCCATACCCACTTGTAAAAAAGACCATTGCTGGCCTTGGGTGTAAATTACATATTGTTAGTATTGTTCAGTGTTGCTACTAATGGTTTCAGCCTGTTTATTTCAATTTAACCATCACCACCGCCACCATTTTCTCGAAACGGCAAGAAAAGATGATGATGATGGCGTTTATATATATATATATATATATATATACACGCACATACACACATATATATATATACACACACACATATACACACACACACATATATATATATATATATATAGATCTACCAACTCGTAATATAAAATTAAATCAAATTGTTTAGAACTACAAGTGAAGTCATTTGCGTAATTTTATGTTTAAATATCATTCTTTTCCTTTTTTTCAAATATACCTAACTGTACCAAGGATCTCACACATTGTCCAATATATATATATATATATATATATATACATACGTGTGTGTGTATATATATATATATATACATACCTGTATATATATATATATATATGCAAAAGGCAAACAGCAATAACAAAGCAAACAACACAATAACAATGAAAAAATATATTAGTTATACACGTATATATATATATATATATAGGCATGCATGTATGTATATGTTTGTGTGTGTTTTGTATAGCAATTAAACTTAAATCATATATATATATATATATATATATACATATATATATATATATATATATATATATATATATATATACATATATATATACACACACACAAAGAAACACACACGAGACAAGAGACGGGTGAAGTGTTTAACATAGGAAGGAAAGACGTGTTAAAATTAAATTTAAATTGTTGTTGAGGTGGAGGTGGTGGGGGTGATGGTGTTAGTGGCGGAGGTGGTGTCGTTGTGGTGGTGATGGTGGTGGTGTGATGATGGTGTTAGTGGCGGAGGTGGTGTCGTTGTGGTGGTGATGTTGTTGTGGTGGTGGTGGTGGTGTGATGATGGTGTTAGTGGCGGAGGTGGTGGTGTGATGATGGTGTTAGTGGCGGAGGTGGTGTCGTTGTTGTGATGGGGATGAGGGAGGGGGAGGAGGAGGGGAGGGGGGGTAATATTTGGTGTTGGTGGCGGAGATTTTGATGTTGTTGTTGTTATTGTTATTGTTATTGTTGGAGTGAGGGTGATGGTGGTGGTGGAGATGATATTATTGTTATTGTTGTGGTTGTAGTGGCGGTGGCGTTGGAGCGGCGGCGCTGTTGTTGTTGTGGCGTCGTGGTGGTGGTGTTGTTGTTGCTGTTGTTGTTATCAGTATTTCCAAAAATAGCCACGATGACAATGGTGTGTTTTGGTCAGTGATGGCCTTCTGTAGGATAGGGGGGGGGGGGGTGAGGGACTAATTACTGTTAATTACAGACTACCTTAATGGGATGAGGGAGAGGGGGAGGAGTGGAGGGGAGGTGGTGATGTCGGCAGGACTGAGACTGGTAGACGTGGGGAGCGGCGGGAGGGTGGGGTGAGGTGGGGGTGATACGACCGTAATAGCTGAGTAAACACTAGAGCACAGACAGACACACATATATACAGACATATATACATATGTACATAGACACAGACATACATATATACACACATGCACATATATACACACATGTATATACACAGACAGACACATATATACAGACATATATACACATGTACATAGACACAGACATACATATATACACACATGCATATACACAGACAGGCACATATATACAGACATATATACACATGTACATAGACATAGACATACATATATACACACATGCACATATACACACACATGTATATACACAGACAGACACATATATACAGACATATATACACATATACATAGACATAGACATACATATATACACACATGCATATACACAGACAGACACATATATACACACATATATACACATATACATAGACATAGACATACATATATACACACATGCATATACACAGACAGACACATATATACACACATATATACACATATACATAGACATAGACATACATATATACACACATGCATATACACAGACAGACACATATATACAGACATATATACACATGTACATAGACATATACATACATATATACACACATGCACATACACAGACAGACACATATATACACACATATATACACATATACATAGACATAGACATACATATATACACACATGCATATACACAGACAGACACATATATACAGACATATATACACATGTACATAGACATATACATACATATATACACACATGCACATATATACACACATGCATAAACACAGACAGACACATATATACAGACATATATACATATATACATAGACATAGACATACATATATACACACATGCACATATACACACACATGCATATACACAGACAGACACATATATACGGACATATATACACATGTACATAGACATATACATACATATATACACACATGCACATATATACACACATGCATATACACAGACAGACACATATATACAGACATATATACACATATACATAGACATATACATACATATATACACACATGCACATATATACACACATGCATATACACAGACAGACACATATATACAGACATATATACACATATACATAGACATATACATACATATATACACACATGCATATACACAGACAGACACATACATAGAGAGACACATATACACAGACGCACATACACACACGTGCATATACACAGACAGACACACATATAGAGACATATATACATATATACATATATACACAGACGCACACATACACAGACGCACACACACACACATGCATATACAGACAGACAGACACATATACATAGACAGACACACATACACAAGCATATACACAGACAGATGTACACAGACACACATATACATAGACACACACGTTTACACAGACAGAACACACAAACAAGCATATACAGAGGCATACACTCACACACACACACGTACATATACACAAACAGACAGACACACACACATGCATATACACACTCACACACACACACACATGTACATACCGACATACACATATACACAGACATACACATATACACACAGACAGACACACACACAGACATACACATATACACACACACATGTACATAGATGCAGACTCATACACACACATGCATATACGCAGTAAGAGACACACGCATACATGCAAACATGCATATATGAGTGCATACATATGCATGCATACATACTGTATATGCACATGTACATGCATACATGCACACAACCATATATACCTATATATATATATAAATGTACACACACACACATATATATATATACATATAGTTAGATATATGCATACATATATACACGTACACGCACACACACATATATATAAAGTTACATATATGCATACATGCATACATATACACACACACAAACACACACACATATATATATAGTTACATACATGCATACATATACACACACACAAACACACACACACATATATATATATATAGTTACATATATGCATACATATATACACGCACACGCACACACACACACATATATATAGAGTTACATATATGCATACATGCATACATATACACACACACAAACACACACACATATATATATAGTTACATATATGCATACATATACATATGTGTATGCATACATCCACAATACAATTACGCAAATATATGTGTGTGTATATATATATGTGTATGTGTGTGTATATATATATATGCAGAGGTTATATTTAATTTGTTGGGATTCAACAAGCTTTAAAATGTTTATAACTGATATAAAGCACTCAACCGTTAAGTGGAGTAAATATTCAATATATCAATAAATGGAAACTCTCCAACGAACCTCAACCGTTAAGGTTGTCTTTATGCGGGTATGTCAATATTTATTTATAAAACAAATTTATATTTTATCTGATGAAAGCGCACCATAATTTGCCTTGGTTGCCCTTGAAATATATATCATAAAATAAATATGGTTTTATAAATATAGTTTCCATTTATTAATATATTGTATATATATGTATGTATGTATGTATGTATGTATATATATATATATATATATATATATATATATATATATATATATATATATATATGTATGTATGTATGCCTGTGTATGTATATATATATATATATATATGTATGTGTGCAGTGCCTTTGCTCCCTATAAAAGCTTCACAGAACAGGCATTGCTTTATATCTGGAGATCTCTCTGCACTTGTCATCACATGGTACCATGGGCCCAGCACTATGTGTCAATAATTGTCACAAGTGTAGTGTTTGTACCAGAGTTTTCAAGTCGCAGGCTGGACTAAGAAGTCACACTTGTTCAGCGCATTGGTAGGGGTTCTCCTACATGGATATAAAGTAGTGGCCGTACTCGAAAACGAGTTGGCAGCCACCATATATATATATATATATATATATATATATCGCTGCCATGTCCTGCGTCTCCAACAGACCAGTGTCTGTCCTTAGGGCATCAACATACGTTAACCTTGGTCTTCCTCTTCCAGTGTGTCCATGTAGGGACTCCCACAGGAGCACTGAGTGCAATGTCAACTCTGGATGTCGGTGAGCATGTCTAGCTAACCTCAGTCTCCTCTGTGTCACTTTTGAGCTGACTTTTGGGAGGCTCTCATACAGCGATAATGAGGGACAGAGACCGCTGGAGAGAACTCGTCCATGGATGTCGGGAATGTTACCCGCCCTAGATAGATATTTAGATATAAACATATGGGATATCCTTTTTAGTTCGAAATAGAAATTTTTCATGAAAAAAAAAAGGGGGGAAAAAAATAAATAAATAAACGGTCTGATTCATTGCGCATGCGTTGAATATATGCAACATGCGAACACTCTTAGAAATAGCCCGCCCCTTTCGTGTTCCATCCATGACTATCCCGTGGAGAGGAGTGTTTTAGTGAGGAGGGTGGCTGGTG
>OZ024759.1:31978045-31980545 GCA_964016885.1 Eledone cirrhosa | reverse complement strand
GGAAAGCGGTGTCAGCCTACGCCGATGATGTGACAGTAATGGTGTCGACGGCCTCCGAAATCGAGGCGGTCGGCACCTTACTGGAGGAGTACGAAAAGTTCACAGGGGCTAAGCTGAACCGGGACAAGTCGATCGGTTTGCAACTCGGCACGTGGAGGGGCAGACCGATGCCCTCCGATGGCGTCGTCGGACGCTGGACGGAGGGCCCGGTGAAGTTGCTCGGGGTCTGGTTCGGACCGGACCTCCAGGTGGAGAAAAACTGGGCGGAGGTTACGAACAGGGTGTTTGCACTGACCCAGAAGTGGGCCAGTTGCAAACTATCCCTGAAAGGTCGGGCGGAGGTGGCGAACACTTATATAGCGTCCGTCATCTACTACCGTCTGACCGTAGTGCCCTGCCCAAGGGAAACCCTCACCAAGATGGAGCGCGCGCTCTTCCAATTCCTTTGGAAGAGGCGGGCTCCTATGGTGAGGAGATCCATCTGCTGTCAACACCCTTCGAAAGGAGGGCTGGGGATGCCGTGGCTAATGATGCGTAAACACGCATTAAGGCTACGGCACCTCTACGTATTCCTCACCGGACAACCGGTGTGGGCCTCGTTTGTGAGACGAACCTTTCCCAGACTCGTCTCACTCACCGAGCTGCAATCCTGGGTCAAGCAAAGACCGAGAAAACTGGGCGCCTGGCACACTGAGTGTGCCCAGGCGCTCACCGCCCTCTGGCAGGCGGATCCGGTTATCAGTGGAGACTCCACCGCAACATTCTATAGAGGGCTGGTACGCAGCAGGTGCGACGACGCCCTCGGAGAAGCCCTAGACATGGAGGAGGACGAACTGGCCAGCCTGTTCGGTAGGACATTCAGCCCGGGACCTATGGACAACTTCCAGAAGTCCCTGGCCTGGCAGTGCTACCGAGGGGCTTTACCCGTTCGAGAAAGGCTCTACAGACACGGGCGCCCGGGTAGGGACCCCGCCAAAAAGATCTGTCCCAGATGCGTGTGCGACGAGGAAACCGTTGCACACGCATTGGTACACTGCTCGGGCGTAGCCGATCTGTGGGGCTATGTCGAACAACTGCTGTCAAGGGTGGGACCGATCCGGTTGACCACCGAGTCTATTGTAATGATCAAGCCGCCTCCCCCCTTCAAAGATGAAGCAGAGGCGGTGTTTCTGTGCGTAATAGCCATGGCGAAAGAGGTTGTATGGTGGACGCGTCTGAAAGGACTGAGGTCAGGCACCTTTCTCTCTGGCCAACAACTGGTCCGTTTCTTCCGATATCATTTCGGAAGAAGGATCAGGATGGAGAGAGAGGTGCTGCACCCCAGTCGTTTTTATGAAAGGTGGGTGAAAGTGGCGAGAATGGCCCGTGTGAATGGGCCTTCTCTTTACATAAGCCTGTAGCTGGAAAAGAGGAAGGAATGAGGGAGCACCCCCTCTCTGTGCTCCTGAGGAAAAGGGTTGCACACTTCTTTCGGGGGTGTGTGCGACCCCCCAAGGCGCCTCCTCTCTATTGAGGAGTTTGTTATAAATTTTATTTTTTGTTATATCTTATTTTATTTTTATATTTTGTTATTGCCTCCTCCTTATTGAGGACGCCTTTTTGTGTAAACTCCCCCCTTTGTACTTGTCCCACTTTTGATGCCCTAGTGGCAAATAAAAGAAACATATCTATCGGAAGAAGGACCAGGATGGAGAGAGAGGTGCTGCACCCCAGCCATTTTTATGAAAGATGGGTGAAAGTGGCGAGAATGGCCTGTGTGAATGGGCCTTCACTCTACATCAGACTATAGGTGAGGAAGATGAAAGACCAATGGAGCACCCCCTCTCTGTGCTCCTGAGGAGAAGGGCTGCACACTTTTTTTCGGGGGTGTGTGCGACCCCCAAGGCGCCTCCTCCCTCCCTATTGAGGATTTTGTTATAAAATATATTTTGTTATATTTTATTTTATTTTTATACTTTTATATCTTGTTATTGCCTCCTCCATATTGAGGACGCCTTTGCATGTAAACTCCCCCCTTTGTACTTGTCCCACTTTTGTGCCCTTGTGGCTAATAAAGAAATTTATCTATCTATCTATCTATCTAACTATCTATCTATCTCACTATTTACCTATCTATCTATCTATCTATTTATCTCACTATTTATCTATCTATCTATCTATCAATTTACCTATCTATCTATATTAGATGTATTTTTCCCCTTCTTTTGTGCCCCTGTGGCTAATAAAGAAACATATCTATATTAGAAAGTGTCGGGCACCGACGGCTGAGCTCTTGCCGTTTCGACAACTAATTCCAGACTATTGACAAAACTACCTGCAGTAGAATAGCCATGTGATCGGGGTTGATTGACGTGTCGATAAAATGATAAGTTGTTCATATAAGCACATGTTCAGAGCCTATAGTAAAGAGGATTATACATAAATTTAAGTTAGTTAAAGACTGTTCTAAGCCGAGGGCTCATTAGGCCAGTGCTTATCTCCGGTTTCCTTGGCGTTAGGT
>OZ024759.1:31940545-31943045 GCA_964016885.1 Eledone cirrhosa | reverse complement strand
AGGAGCCCGCCTCTTCCAAAGGAATTGGAAGAGCGCGCGCTCCATCTTGGTGAGGGTTTCCCTTGGGCAGGGCACTACGGTCAGGCGGTAGTAGATGACGGACGCTATGTAGGTGTTCGCCACCTCCGCCCGACCTTTCAGGGATAGTTTGCAACTGGCCCACTTCTGGGTCAGTGCAAACACCCTGTTCGTAACCTCCGCCCAGTTTTTCTCCACCTGGAGGTCCGGTCCGAACCAGACCCCGAGCAACTTCACCGGGCCCTCCGTCCAGCGTCCGACGACGCTATCGGAGGGCATCGGTCTGCCCCTCCACGTGCCGAGTTGCAAACCGATCGACTTGTCCCGGTTCAGCTTAGCCCCTGTGAACTTTTCGTACTCCTCCAGTAAGGTGCCGACCGCCTCGATTTCGGAGGCCGTCGACACCATTACTGTCACGTCATCGGCGTAGGCCGACACCGCTTTCCGCAATCCCGGTTCCAAAGGGATGCCCTGCAACAACTCCAACTTCCGCAGTAGTGGCTCGAGAGTCAACACACAGAAGGGAGGAGAGAGGGCACCCTTGTCGGATGGACCGCTCGATTTTGAACGGCTCCGAGAGGTAGCCGTTCACCTTGACCCTAGAGCAGATGCGGCTGCTGTGCATAGCAGTGATCCAGCCCCTGAAAACGGGTCCGAAGCCTGCCGCCGCTAGCACCGCATCCAGGTAACCATGGTCGACCCTATCGAACGCCTTAGATTGATCCAAGTTGATCAGAGCCCCACCAAAGCCGGGTTCGTTCCCAACCCTCTCTATGATGTATCGCATGAGGTGGAGGTTGTCATGGATGGACCTGGACGATAGATAGATAGATAGATAGATAGATAGATAGATAGATAGATAGATAGATAGATAGATAGATAGATAGATAGACACAATGTCACTTTGCGGATTCTGCCTGAACTTCCATTTGGATATCTTTACGGATCACTGGATTTTCTCATTGCCTTTGGCATTACACCAATATACCACGACCCATGTTTCCTGCACCATTCTCCTCTGAATACTCCCTTCTCACCATCTCCATCTCACCAGTTTCTTCTTCTGCTCAGCCTCCTTTATGGTTCTATTTCTTCTTTAATTTCTCATTCTAGTTTCTGATGAAGGAGTAGCGTCCAAAACGTGAAGACTCTTTCCTTACTATATCAAGCGTAAAACTAATATATTCCTCCAATGCACTGTGTCGTTTGCTTTGTTATTTCTGTTTATTTTTTACATACATACGTACACACACACATATATATATATATAACGTGTCTATAGAATCAATCAGATATTAAAATATATACTATTTCTTCCTCTAATCAGCATAATTAACCAAAGTACTCAATACTTAGGGTAGTAGAGTGGTTAATAGGAACGAGTAGGACCCCGACGGCTGAGCTCAAGCCGTTTCGACGGCTAATTCTGGACTAAAAAAAAAAATTAAAAAAATCTATTTTTTTTTTAGTCTAGAATTAGCCGTCGAAACGGCTTGAGCTCAGCCGTCGGGGTCCTACTCGTTCCTATATATATATATATATAATGTGAAGACTAAAATACAAAGGGGGCTCGATAATTATGAATATATATCAAATATATAAGAACCCTATATATATATTTGATATATATTTATCCTTATCGAGCCCCCTTTGTATTTTAGTCTTCACATTTATTATTATTACTATATATATATATATATATGAAAATAGTCAGGACCCCGACGGCTGAGCTCCGGCCGTTTCGACAGCTAGATCCGAACTGCTGGCTTAGTTCGGATCTAGCTGTCGAAACGGCCGGAGCTCAGCCGTCGGTGTGGTGACTCTTTCCCTATTACCCACTCTACTACCCTAAGTATCGAGTACTCTGGTGTGTTATGGTCCACCTGGTACCTTACCACACTTTGTTATATATATATATGTGTGTGTGTGTGTGTGTGTGTGTGTGTGTGTGTGTGTGTGTGTGTGCGTGTGTGTGTGTGTGTGTGTGTGTGTGTGTTAGTTAAACAAACATATGTAAGAAGACAAAGAAAGAAAGAGGGAGATGAAAAATGGTAAGAATGTGGGATGGGGATGAATTCGGTTCTACTCCCGTCTCTGCCACACCCTCAGTCAAGACATGTGGGTGGGGGGACCTTAAGTCCTCTCCCTGCCACACCCTCGGTTCTCTCGGTTCTCTCTCTCTCTCTCTCTCTCTCTCTTTCTCTCTCTCAGGAATATTTCCACAAACAAAACACTATTTCCCATTCCGATTATCAAAAGCAAATATTTAGTTCTAGGTTAGAATATCTTTACGTACTTTTAGCATTGTACTGTTGTTGTTGTTGTTGTTGTAGTGGTGGTGGTGGTGGTGGTGGTGGTAGTGCTGCCGTTGGTGGTGGTGGTGTTGTTGTTGTTGTTGTTGTTGTTGTAGTGGTGGTGCTGGTGGCGGTGGTGGTAGTGGTGTCGCTGGTGGTGGTGGTAGTGGTGTCGCTGGTGGTGGTGG
>OZ024759.1:31883045-31885545 GCA_964016885.1 Eledone cirrhosa | reverse complement strand
TGTTGTTATAGTTGCTGTTACTGTTGTTGTTGTTATACTTGGTGCTGTTGTTATAGTTGTTGTTATTGTTGTAGTTGTTGTAGTAGTTGTTATTGTTGCTGTTACACCTGTTGTTATAGTTGCTGTTGTTACAACTGTTGTTGTTGTTATAGTTGGTGTTGTTATACTTGGTGCTGTTGTTATAGTTGTTGTTATTGTGGTAGTTGTTGTAGTAGTTGTTATTGTTGCTGTTACACCTGTTGTTATAGTTGCTGTTGTTACATCTGTTGTAGTTGTTGTTATAGTTGGTGTTGTTGTTACAGTTGTTATTGTTGTAGTTGTTGTTGTTGTTGTAGTTGTTATAGTTATACTTGTTGTTATTACACCTGTCGTCGTTGTTATAGTTGTTGTTGTTGTTATTGTTGTTATAGTTGTTATAATTGTTGTTACACCTGTCGTTGTTATAGTTGTTATAGTTGTTATCGTTGTTGTTACGCCTGTCGTTGTTGTTATAGTTGTTGTTACACCTGTCGTTATAGTTGTTGTTATCGTTGTTGTTATAGTTGTTGTTACACCTGTCGTTATAGTTGTTGTTATCGTTGTTGTTATAGTTGTTGTTACACCTGTCGTTATAGTTGTTGTTATCGTTGTTGTTATTGTTGTTGTTACACCTGTCGTTATAGTTGTTGTTATCGTTGTTGTTATTGTTGTTGTTACACCTGTCGTTATAGTTGTTGTTATCGTTGTTGTTATTGTTGTTGTTACACCTGTCGTTATAGTTGTTGTTATCGTTGTTGTTATTGTTGTTGTTACACCTGTCGTTATAGTTGTTGTTATCGTTGTTGTTATTGTTGTTGTTACACCTGTCGTTGTTATAGTTGTTATGGCTGCATATTAAGAAGTTAATTAACAGTAGTGGCAAGTAGCACCCTTATAGACAACAGTGACACCTTCTTGTTGTCGTTGTCGTCGTTGATGTTGAATACGACGAAGTACTTTATATATGTATGTATATATATATATATATATATATATATATATATATATATATATATATATTGTGTGTGTGTGTATGTGTATTAATTATATATGTGTGAGAAAGAGAGAGAAAGAGAGGGGGAGAGAATGAGGAGACTGAGAAAGAAAGAGCAAGAGAGAGAGAATGTGGAGACTGA
Organism: Eledone cirrhosa; assembly: GCA_964016885.1. NCBI lineage: Eukaryota > Metazoa > Mollusca > Cephalopoda > Octopoda > Eledonidae > Eledone > Eledone cirrhosa. The sequence continues at coordinate 31,884,391 of OZ024759.1, read as the reverse complement.
AAGAGATGGGGGAGAGGGGGAGGGGTGGGATGGGGAGAGAGAGAGAGAGAGAGAGAGAGAGAGAGAGAGAGAGAGAGAGTCTGATTTCCGCATAGTCTCCTTCTGCCTAATTCAAAAAACATTTGTCAACCCAAGACTCTGTTAGAGAAACAATGAAAATTAAAAAAAAAGAAAAACCTTGCCCAAGACTGTCAGCGCAAGGAGATCAAACACTGAATGATGTGATTGTCAAACAAACATCTTAACCACATAGACAAATATGTGTCATCTAAGTAACAAATACTATTTCCTTCAAGCTATGACCATATGTTTGGATATATATATACACACACACACACACACACACACACACACACACACACACACACACACACACACACACACACACACACATATATATATATATATATATATATATATATATATATATATATATATATATATATATATATGGAGCTAACATGTATTTTAAATTGAGTAGCATTACGTTCAGTGTTTAGCAATTTTTAGACAACTCTATCAGTGAAACAATTGTTAGACTGTAAATAAATCCCCTTTTTTGTACTGTTGACCATGTTATTCTCCACTTTTTGCCATTTTATTACTCCAAGATAAACTTACATAGGAATACAAGTGAAACCATAAACTCGTCATCTACGTAAACCTCTTGTTGAGTCAAACAACGACGTACGCTAAAACTATCCATGATAAGAAGTATTCACAACCTCTAATTGGATTACCTATAACGATATCTTGTTATCCTATATATATATATATATATATATATATATATATATATATATATTTATTTATTAAAATAACAGATTAAAGTTTAAGCAAAGAATCGCTGCTTTCACCCTTAACGGGATCTTCTGAAACTAACAAGTCAATCTGTGAACGTAGAAGTGAATATTTCAAAAAACATTGCAACCGGAGGAAGACAGGAAGACGATACTTTGGTTCGTGGAAACATTCCCTGGCAAAGAACGGGAAAAAACGAATATAATACGTCATTAATAGGAGCGGTGAAAAACAATTACGCGCAAAGACAAAACCACGTTTATGGTATAAAAGAAGTCGTAGACTAATGTTCTCTTAGGTGGTTCATAGAGACGTTCTCTGGCAATGAACGGAAAAAAACGAAGATAATACGTCATATGTGGAGCGGGAGAACAATTGCACGCAAAGACAAAACCACGTAAATGGTATAACTGAAGTCGTCGTAGACTAACATTCTAACTAGCAGCCATCATATATATATATATATATATATATATATATATATATATATATATATATATATATATATATATATATGATGGCTGCAAACTCTGCTACGAGTATTG
>OZ024759.1:31873045-31875545 GCA_964016885.1 Eledone cirrhosa | reverse complement strand
AGTCGCTGGCTGGACTAAAAAGTCACACTCGTTCAGCCCATCGGTAGGGGTTCTCCTACATGGATATAAAGTAGTGGCCGTACTCGAAAACGAGTTGGCAGCCACGATGTATATATATATATATATATATATATATATTATATATATAATTCATTAGTTTGTTGTTAATTAGAAAAGCACCATTAATTAAAGGCGTCGACAGAATATTTATGGAATATTTATGAGAAAGGTGTTAATATTTTAATGAAATTGTTCGACTATGTTAAGCCCAACACACAAACACCAGAAATACTAAGTTCTAAGTAAATAGAACTCCATCAATCTATCAATATACCAAAATTATAAGAGTGTACAGGTAACATACCTGTGGGTCGTTTTTATACCTAAGACAAACAACATTAACAGTGTCAGCAACAGATGCAACGGCAACAATGGCAGAGACGACTACAACAACAGCAATAATAATGTCAGTAACAGCAGCATCTGTAACCCCACCAACAACAACAACAACAATAATATATATCAAATGCAGAAAGATTGCATTTAACAGACAAATCGATCACACTTGGTAACGAGGTAATGGTTATTGGTGACAATTAAGTAAGACATACGCATACATTCACACACACACACACACACACATATTCACATTCATATACAGACATACATGCATATATATATATGTGTGTGTGTGTGTGTGTGTGTGTTTGTGAATATATACATATGTGTGCGTGAGTATGCATATATATATATATATATATATATATATATATACATTGTATATATAGCAGCGATTCTTTGCTTAAACTTTAATCTGTTATTTTAATAAATATATATATATATATATATATATATATATATATATATATATATATATATATATATATGCATACTCACGCACACATATGTATATATTCACAAACACACACACACACACACACACACACATATATATATATGCATGTATGTCTGTATATGAATGTGAATATGTGTGTGTGTGTGTGAATGTATGCGTATGTCTTATATATATATATAGTATAAAATATAAAAGAGAAAACACAGGTAAGCATTAAGAGAAGGATTTTATCCAGGTATTTACGACCGTTTCATTGGTAAGTGCAACCTTATATTGCTATACTGCAAATATCAGTATTTGGACTGTGAACAACAATTATAATTGAGTGGCTGCTATTTGCAGTATAGCAATATAAGGTTGCACTTACCAATGAAACGGTCGTAAATACCTGGATAAAATCCTTCTCTTAATGCTTACCTGTGTTTTCTCTTTTATATGTTATACTTTATACTCCAAGATTGAACGGAATTCTTACAAACTTGTGGAGTTACCCTAACCGTGCGTTGAAACCATCCATGAAACCGGCTTTCTTAACCAAGAACTGGATCACAATAGCAATTTTCTGCTTCCTTCCCTAACTATATAGATATAGAGTTATATATATAATATATATATATATATATATATATATATTGAGTTATATATAATATATATATATATATATATATATATATATATATATATATATATATATATTGAGTTATATATATATATATATTATTGAGTTATATATATATATATATATATATATATTCATATGCATACTAGTATTTCAGTATACATATGTGGATGTACATTGTTAACTTAATTATATATATTGAGTTATATATATATATATATTATTGAGTTATATATATATATATATATATATATATATATATTATTGAATTATATATATATATATATATATTATTGAGTTATATATATATATATAATACATATATATGTGTGTGTGTGTGTATGCATATATATATATATATATATATATATATAGTTATATGCATGTTTATGCCTGTGTGCATATGTGTGTGTGTGTGTGTGTGTGTGTGTATTGTTTTAATTAAATACGTGAAACTTCCCTTCAAACGCAAAAGAGAGAGTGAGAGAAAGTGAAACAGTGAGAGAGAGAGTGGGAGAGAGTGGAAGAGAGAGAGAGAAAGTGAAACAGTGAGAGAGAGAGTGGGAGAGAGTGGAAGAGAGAGAGAGAGAGAGAGTGGGAGAGAGTGGAAGAGAGTGAGAGAAAGTGAAACAGTGAGAGAGAGAGTGGGAGAGAGTGGAAGAGAGTGAGAGAAAGTGAAACAGTGAGAGAGAGAGTGGGAGAGAGTGGAAGAGAGAGAGAGAAAGTGAAACAGTGAGAGAGTGGGAGAGAGTGGAACAGAGAGAGAGAAAGTGAAACAGTGAGAGAGAGAGTGGGAGAGAGTGGAACAGAGAGAGAGAAAGTGAAACAGTGAGAGAGAGAGTGGGAGAGAGTGGAAGAGAGAGAGAGAAAGTGAAACAGTGAGAGAGAGAGTGGGAGAGAGTGGAAGAGAGTGAGAGAAAGTGAAACAGTGAGAGAGAGAGTGGGAGAGAGTGGAAGAGAGAGAGAGAAAGTGAAACAGTGAGAGAGAGAGTGGGAGAGAGTGGAAGAGAGTGAGAGAAAGTGAA
>OZ024759.1:31868045-31870545 GCA_964016885.1 Eledone cirrhosa | reverse complement strand
GCAGAGCTCAAGCCGTTTCGACGACTATTTCTGGACTAAATTAGAATTTTTTACTAATTTAGTCCAGAAATAGCCGTCGAAACGGCTTGAGCTCTGCCGTCGGGGTCATACTTTATCATATATATATATATATATATATATATGTTCGACCTGCTTGTATATATCGCTGTTGTATTGGCAACACGCTTCTGGCCACTTTATTCTTGGTGTCACAATTCCATAACTACTTGTGTTCACACTGGGGTAGAAATATATCAATTCTTCACTTTTATTGAGAGTTACTTGGCTGCCTCTTATAATTCGATTGACATCTGCTATAGTGCAGCTGCAACTTAGGTTTTACTCATTATAAATATATATATATTTTGGAAGGATCGACTTTCGTCAAATCGGACCGAGGAAACAATGTTTCCGTCGGTCTTTCCAGTTGCTAATACTATCTATCGGTCGCAACTCCAGGTAGAAGGAGCAACGTGAAATAAAGTGCCTTGCTCAAGGACATAACGCATCGCCCGGTCCAGGAATCGAACTCACAACCTCAAGATTGTGAATCCAATTCTCTAACCACTCAGCACACGGCCTTCACCAAATATATATATAATAGTAGAACACTGGAGGGTTATATCCGTAGTAGTAGAGCACTCAGTCCATGGGACGAGTTTCGTAGAAGTAGTTCCACAACAGTTAGTTCACCATACCGAGAACAAATGTTTCACCTTATTCGGATCGTCAGCTCAGTCTAAAGCGAGCTGAGGTTCCGAATGAGGTGAAACATTTGTTCTCGGTATGGTGAACTAACTGTTGTGGTACTACTTCTAAATATATATATATTGAGTAAAACATGTTTCACATTGGTGTTCTTATTTTTTATTAACCAGTTACGTACGTTTCACAGATGACTGGCTCAATATTCATATTTGTGAAATAGACCATATATATGTGTGATATATTTGTGATATAGACTCCAACATCAGTCTCCTCATCAGACTTGTTTATCAAACTAATTTATACACCCTGCCTTAACATTCAGTGCTAACATTGATACCACCTTTAGTAACAAACAAATTTGCTGAAGTGAGGAGGTTGGACTGTCCGTTTTTTTCCATTGATTTTCGCACTGTCATTGTCCTGTGCGACACACTATTTTAGATATGTGTGTGTGTGTGTGTCCGTAATGACTTGGAAGCAGTATGTTATAATTTAATAACATTCTATTTACAACGTAATCCTGTGATGCGTATTTCTATGTCATCTGTTATATAATAATCAGACAATTAAATATGTATATATATATGTATGTGTCTCTCTCTCTCTCTCTCTCTCTCTCTATATATATATATATATATATATATATATATATATATTGGTTAATTTACAAAGACGTTGATACATTTGAAATCCATCTCCATGGATACTTTAATTGATTTATTCAACTTCTATCTATAGTTGTCAACTATTATTAAAGTTATATGTATTGTGATGACTATATATATAATAGTTTATTTATACCATAATATATAATATTATTATCTGTATCTAAAGTTAGAAGCCATAAACACATTGCATTTTGATGGAAACCGATTATAGCATATATATATATATGTGTGTGTGTGTGTGTGTGTGTGTGTGTGTGTGTGTGTGTGTGTGGAGGCACGTGGCCTAGTGGTAAGGGTGTTGGACTTACGATCATAATGTCGTGGGTTCGATTCCTGGGTTGCGCGTTGTGTTCTTGAGCAAAACACTTCATTTCACGTTGCTCCACTACACTCAGCTGAAAATGAGTACCAGCAATAGCTGGAGGTTTAACCCTGCGATGGACTGGCGTCCTATCCAGGGGGGGTCTTGTACTCTCAGTCGCTTCACGCCATGAAACCGGGATCAGCACCGGCCAAATGAGCCTTCTGGCTTAAGACAGATCTAAGATTTTAGATATATATATATATAGGGGGGGGGGGGTAATTATTTGTATGCATATGTATGTATATATATATATATATATATATATATACACATATATATTTTAGTGTCTGTCTGCGTGTATATATAGATATATTTCTGTGGATATAATATATATATATATGTTTGTGTGTGTTAAGATAATTGGTGGGCTAGAAATATCTAGCGTTAATTAAACATGTCCATGCTGCTGCTGGTGGTGGTGGTGCTGCCTGCTGCTGCTACTGCTACTGCTGGTGGTGGTGGTGGTGGTGGCGGTGGTTTAAACGACCCTCAGAAGATGTGAGGAGTTGGGGGTAGGTTGTGTGGTGTTTCATACGTCCTTGAACCTACAGAACATTTATACACACGTATATATATATATATATATGTATATATATATATATACATACACAAACATATATACACTATATATATATATACATACATAAACATATACACACAATATATATATATATATATATATTATATATATATACATACAAACATATATACACTATATATATATATACATACATAAACATTATACACACAATATATATAT
>OZ024759.1:31860545-31863045 GCA_964016885.1 Eledone cirrhosa | reverse complement strand
GAGAGAGATTGGGAGAGTGAGAGAGAAAGGGGAGAGAGAATGAGAGGGGGGATGAGAGGGGGGGGAGAGAGAATGAGATAGGGAGGAGGGAGAGATGAAAAGAAAGAGGGGGAGGGAAGGAGAGAGAAGAGATTCTATTATAATCTAACAGATAGAGAGAGAGAGAGAGAGAGAGAGAGATGCGGGAGAAAGTAAGGGTGTGAAAGAGGGAGGGGTAAGAGGATGAAAGAATGCTCTGGAGTGGATTCTATATAATCTAATAGAGAGAGGGAAGGAGAGAAGGAGGGGGAGAGGGGAGGAGAGAGCGTGCACTAGAATGGATTCTATATATTCTAGCAAAGAGAAGAGTTATGAGTGTGTGTGTATATATATATATATAAGCGTTGTCTATATGTGCATTTGTGTAAGTGCAGTAGCAAATATTCTGTATATCTTAGCAAAGAGAGAGCGTATGAAAGAGAAAGAGAATGTATGTGTATGTGTGTGTGCGTGCGTGTGTGCCGTGTGTGTACTAGAGAAAATTCTTTGACAGCAGTGCCATTAATAGCAGACACTTTCTTTTGAGTTCTTATTGCATTCGCTTTCCGCTCGTTCGTCTGAAAAGCCGGCGTTCTTCTTCACAAGATGAATTAGAAATCTACCGAGAGACGCCGCGTTCTGCATAAAACGGGCAGAAAAAAAAGCGGCCATCTTGTATACAACCAGTATGATTTAATGTCGCGCTTTTTCAAAGTATTTAGTAGTTATGCAACTTTAACGTTTGGTTGGGTTAAAGGTCGACATTTTGTTTTTGGTTTTTGCTTATTTATCTGTTTTATTTCTCACTTTGTTTTTATAATATACCTTTCATCTTTGTTTGGTTAGAAAGGGAAGTGCTATGCCCTCAAACCAACCCCTTCTTTTTTTTTTAGGCATTCGCCACTTGGGGAGAGAGAGAAAGAGAGAGAGAGAGAGAATGACTTCTCCTCACACCCTCATACAGCCAGCATTATTAAATAGCGTGGTTTTACAAAGTATTTAATAGTTAAGTACATTTAACGTTTTGGAGGTTCAAATTTCACTTTTTTGGAGGGGTGGAAGAGGATAGGCTTTTTGATTTATACGGAGTCATTTCTGCTATTATTGCTGCTGTTGTAACATTCTTCAGTCAGGATGGGGGATACAGAGTTTAACGCTAAATTATATTTCAGGATCTCCAAAACATCTAATGGAATGTAGGAAGGTATTAAACACACAGGAGACCGGTATCAAACACGTGATTAAATGACATTGTTTTGCCAAAATATTTAGTGATGCAACTTCAATGGTTTTTTTTTTTGGTTTTTTTTTTAGGGGGGTTCAAAGGGCATTATTGTTGTTTTTATTGTTGTTGTTTTGAACCTTTCACCTTTACAGAGCTGTCGTTATATAAACACCAGAGTTGATCTATGTCCAAACAATCTGGTCTACATCATCTTGCAGAGCCATTTCATTTCTACGTATCTCATCTGGGTCACTCCATCTGGACCATCCATGTCATCTGGACTATTTATGACATCTGTGTTATCTGGGGTCATCCTATCTGGATCATACGTGTCAGCTGGACTATTTATGACATCTGTGTCATCTGGGTTATCCTATCTGGTTCATACGTGTCATCTGGGGTATTTAAGACATCTGGACCATCCATGTCATCTGGACCATTCATGACATCTGGACCATCCGTGTCATCTGGAGTATTTGTGTCATCTGAGTCATCCTATCTGAATCATACGTGTCATCTGGAGTATTTATGACATCTGTGTCATCTGGAGTATTTATGGTTTCTGGGTCATCTGGATCATGAATACCATCAGGGCCATGTCATGTGTTATAGGTCAGGTCAGGTCAGGCCAGGTGACTCATGTCATGCCGTCAGGGTCATCTCACCAGAGCCATGTCATGCCATATAGGTCAGGTCATCACTCATGTCATACCATCAGGGCCATGTCATGTCATATAGGTCAGGTCATGTCAGGTCAGGTCATCACTCATGTCATACCATCAGGGCCATGTCATGTCATACAGGTCAGGTCATGTCATATAGGTCAGGTCATGCCATATAGGTCAGGTCATGTCATATAGGTCAGGTCATGTCAGGTCAATCACTCATGTCATGCCGTCAGGGATATGGGTGTACCACGCGAGTCATCTACTTGATATATTATGCAGAGAAGAGACTATAGACAAACCCACAGCCATGGTCAATCGACATGTTAGAAATAGCAGCAACCTGCCAAGACCACCTCAGAGATATGTGTGTGTGTGGAGGTGTGGACGTGTGGCCTCTCTCAAATATATATGTGTGTGTGGAGGTGTGGAGGTGTGGCCTCTCTCAAATATATATGTGTGTGTGAGTGTGTGTTTGTATGTATGTGTATGTATGTGTATATATGTAGATGTATACATATGTGTGTGGGTGTGCGAATGTTTGTATGTATGTGTATATATGTAGATATACACATATATGTGGGTGTGTGAA
>OZ024759.1:31850545-31853045 GCA_964016885.1 Eledone cirrhosa | reverse complement strand
GTATTGGGAGTGTGTTGTAGTCTGCTTCAAGCATTATGGGAAATGTAGAAAGCAGTATGTTAGAATGCTACAGCAATGCAAACAGAACATTAGATGTTAAAAATAACGATTGCAAAGGTGTTGGCATGTTACCTTGGAAATATCTAATTAGTTCTTGATATATTTCGGAAGAAGATACAAATTGTCAAAAGAAAAACTATGTCGAAGCCAAACGAAAAAAAAAACAACAAATACTAACTTGTTTCCTTCTTATGGCGGCATTATCAATTATGAATTGAGTTCAAGGACAGTGTGTTATGGCGGAATTAATATTAATTTAATATTAAATTAATATTAATTGTTTCTAATTTTGGCACAAGGCTAGCAATTACCCCAGTACATTACTGGTACTTTATTTTATCGACCTTGTAAGGATGAAAGGCAAAGTTAACCTCGGCGGGATGTAACTATGCCGATACTGCCAATTCACCGCCCTGAATTAATATTAATTTAATATCAACTCAATATAAATGTAATAAGTTACATATCCATGAAATTGAAAAATTAAAGATAGATTGTATTTCTCAGTACATAGCTTTACACGTGGGTTTTTTGCGTGGTGCTGATACTAAAAAGGTTATCTACCCTTGATGTAAATCTAGGCAAGAACAGAGGGGTGACCAGACAAGCACGGGTCTACAATTTTGAAGAGGGGGTCTATATATATATATATAGTTATACTTTGGGAGGGTCATGTTGCTAATAAGAAACGTCTGTGTTTCTTATTGGCCCTCCCAAAGTATAACAATATCGGTTTCAACACACGATTTCAGATAAAGAATCTTGCTAAACAAATTCAGAAACGAAATATATATATATATATATATATATATATATATATATATATATATATATATATATAAATATATATATATATATATATATATCGTTGACGGCTGAGAGAAAAGAGTACTCAATACGGAAGTAGATCTTAAGTATCTGTTATTGAATGTTAGTGCTTGTCTGATGACCCTGTGATAAACAGACGAAACTCCAGAGTAACAAGACTCACTATTTATCCTCAATAAAATTATATATATATATATAAATATAACGAAGGAAGTGTGGTAAGGAACCAGTTGGACCATAACGCACCAGAGTACTCGATATTATGGGTAGTAGAGTGGGTAATAGGAAAAGAGTCAGGACCCCGACGGCAAAGCTCAAGCCGTTTCGACAGCTAGTTCTGAAATAGCTGGCGAAACGGCCGGAGCTCAGCCGTCGGGGTCCTGACTCTTTTCCTATACATATATATATATATATATACAAATGGAAGTACAGCATAATCGAAGCTCTGGCTGCAGCTAAGCTAACGAATGCAGTCGGAATGTGCAACTAAAGCACTCAATAAGGAATTTCACCTTAGAGTTATAACATTACGTTTAGACAGCTTTGCAAATTGAAGACAGCGACCGGTAAGCCAGCCGCAGGGACCAGAACAACGAAAAAAACCGACTCGGAAGAGAGAGAGAGAGAGAGAGAGAGAGAGAGAGAGAGAGAGAGAGAGAGAGAGAGAGTGAGTGAGTGAGTGAGAGAGTGAGAGAGTGAGAGAGTGGGGGGGGGGGCGCGTGTGTAAAAATGAAACAGAAATAACAACACAATCGGTACAGTATATAGAAGGAATATATGAGGTTAACGCTTGATATAGCAGCAAGTGGGTCTTAACGTTTCGGACGCTAGTCCTTCATCAGAACAAAGAATGAGAAATTAGAAAGATCGAAGACACGGGCGGGGCGAAATCGGGAAAAATGCTTTTAGATAAAAATAACAGGTCCATTCATGTGGACATCTCTTGGAAAACTGTTGATGCTGGCGTTTTGTGTAGGGTTTATTTTTTTAGAAAAGTGGATGATGGATTGCGTCTACCTGAAAGAGGAAAAAAACCGTTTTGTATATAGAACTATACGTGTGTGCGTGCATATGCCACGTGTGTGTGTGTGTTATTATACGTCCGTCCGAAGCTAAGAGGAAATGTGTGCGTGTGTGTGTGTATATATATATGTAAAAGGTAAACAGAAATAACAACACAATCGGTACAGTATATGGAAGGAACATATTAGGTTAATGCTTGAAATAGCAGGAAGAGGGTCTTAACGTTTCGGACGCTAGTCCTTCATCAGAACAAAGAATGAGAAATAAAATAGATTGAAGCGACGGGCGGGGCGGAATTGGAAAAAATGTCTTTAGATAAAATATTTAGCACTAATTACTAAAATACTTAATGAGTAGTTTGAAATGGGATCTATACTTCACACCTAGCCTGAGTATGTTACCAGTTTTGAGAGGGACTATATTTTACATCTAACAAGGGTCTGTAACCAATTTTGAGAGGGACTATATTTTACATCTAACAGGGGTCTGTTACCAGTTTTGAAGGGTACTATATTTTACATCTAACAGGGGGTCTGTTACCAGTTTTGTGAGGGACTATATTTTACATTTAACAGGGGACCTATTACCA
>OZ024759.1:31835545-31840545 GCA_964016885.1 Eledone cirrhosa | reverse complement strand
GGTACTTTCTGGTACCAGTATATATATATATATATATATATATAAGGATTTGTTTCCTTTACCAGTTTCACAGTGCTTATGCTTTTCAAAAGTAGAATTAAAATGGAGGGTTTCTGGATTTTTTACTTTTTGGAAAAGCATAAAAACTGTGAAACCGGTAAAAGTAACAAATAAATATTCTTAAAAACACTCCAGTTACATTTTCGATTTCTTTTCCTTATACTTTCACTCATTTAAAAAAAAACTCATTTTCTTTTATATATATATAGAATACACAAGAATCAAAGCACAAGAATCAAAGCTATTTCTACCAAGCCTAGGCTTGGAAGAAACAATTGTCAGCAATTAAATGTTCTAACATAACTTTGATTCTTGTTATTCTATAATACTGCTCTGTAGAACAACTAATGTTATTACATTGAGCTATTTATCTTACTGGTAATAAGGTAGTAATACATTACTGACCTTCACTGTTAGGGTTGTTTATAGTTATAACTATATACATGTTTATAGTTGTTTATAGTTATAACTATATACATAACTATAGTTGTTTATAGTTATAACTATATACATAACTATAAATAGTATCCTTAATATTATATATATATGTGTGTGTGTGTGTGTGTGTGTGTGTGTGTGTGTGTGTGTGTGTGTGTGTGTGTGTGTGTGTGTGTTTATCCCGGGTTCAATCGGGGGTAACCACAGTAAGTAAGGTACTCAATACAAAGCAGAATATAAATATTTAATATAGAAAGGCTTCTACAGGACTAGAACTGTTTCATTCGGGAGCTTCCTGGTGATTTCTCCCGAATGAAACAGTTCTAGTCCTGTAGAAGCCTTTCTATATTAAATAAATATATATATATATAAATTTGTATGCATAGATGTGTATGATAAATTTGTATGCATACATAATTTGTATGCATATATATATATATATATATATATATATATATATATATATATATATATATATATAATGTTGAGCGCTTTGATTGATTCGTTACATCATGATTTGCCTACCAGAACCGTCAGTTCTACCTATTGTTAATCAAAATAACTTAAATGGTATATATGTATACACTAGTATAATTTAGTTGAAAGTGTTCATACGTAAGTAGGTAAGAACTATGTAGGCCAAATATATGTAATAATTTACGCAAATCATGTAGAGATGAGAGAAAAGTATTTTATATAAAGGAATACCGCAGAATGCAACTGGTTTCGTTCCAAAAGACTTCTTCAAATGTTGAGTAAATCTTATTTGGAATGAAACGGCTCGCATTCCGTAGTATTCACTCAGACACATATACTATATATATATTTATTTATATATATATATATATATGTGTGTGTGTATATATATATATATATATATATATATATATAGGTCTGCTGGCATCCAGTAGGATGGTAAAACATGACTGACCGGCGACATATCCAATGATTGCATTACTACGCCTATGATTGCATAAGCATCTGATGAAGTCACATGCATAACCAATGTAACAGAAATGTATATCATGCAATAAAGAAATTATGGTGAAATAATCCCCTCTTAACTACTCTTATATATATATATATATATAGAGAGAGAGAGAGAGAGAGAGAGAGAGAGAGAGAGAGAGAGAGAGAGAGAGAGAGAGAGAGAGAGAGAGAGAGAGAGAGAGAGAGAGAGAGAGAGAGAGAGAGAGAGAGAGAGAGAGAGAGAGAGAGAGAGAGAGAGAGAGAGAGAGAGAGAGAGAGATATATATAGGCAATGAACAAAACAAAAACAAGGAGTGCAGTTACGAACAGTGTTGGTATTAGGTTCACACTTGAGAGTTGGGGGTGGGGGACGACGTTTCGGGCATAAGCCCTTCATCAGAAAACAAGTGGGAAGGAAAAGAGTTCCGAAAGGGTGTGAGGTGGGAGCGGTGGAAAGACATTAAAATATATATATATATATATATATATATATATATATATATATATCCTATATACTCGCTCTATATATATATATATACTATATACGATGTCTATATATATATATACTATAATTGTTTCTACATTTGGCACAAGGCCAGCAATTACCCAGTGCATTACTGATACTATAATACTATATATATATACTATAATTAGGTTTATGTATGTATGGTCATGTAACTTCTAAGGGAGTTGTAGTGACCCCTTATTGACATACGGCGTTACAAGGGCATTTCTTAAAACCTGGCAGAGACTGTCTCTTCTCCAGGTCTACAATTAGGTGTAATATATACATCTAAAATACATATTGATTATATTACTCATCAATTCATCAATGAAAGCTCAACGAACATTAAACTCAGAGCATCAATTATACAAATTTAAACGATGTACAATAAAGTTTGGAATTCCACAGTCTTGACGATGTTTGTTACTAAAGTCGATAATTGGTGATTGATACCAATCATTAAAATCGATTATATACACCTTGGTCTGGATTCCATGAAATGGCCGTAGTATAAGAAACTTTCTTTAAGTGAGTACATTTATTGTTTGTCGTTCTCTCTCTCTCTATATATATATATATATATATATATATATATATATAGAGAGAGAGAGAGAGAGAGAGAGAGAGAGAGAGAGAGAGAGAGAGAGAGAGAGAGAGAGAGAGAGGGGGGGGGGGGAGAATTCACAAGAATCAAAGCTATGTTCAAAGCATTTATTCACTTACAATTGTTTCATCCAAACCTAGGCTTGGAGTCTTCACTGTTTAGGGTTTAAAATATATATAACTCTAAAAAGTTTTAGTATATACATAACCATAAATAGTATCCTTAATATTATCTATCTATATATATATATATATATATATATATATATAATGATTAAAAGTTTAACAAGGTTCAATGAATTCATCAATGAATATAGTTTCACAATAGATTATAAGCACTCTACAGTTTGACTAAATTATAACCATCAACATAGTCAAGGTATGTCAAGCATCAACTTATTTTATCTGATGAAATAGCTCAGTATCTCTGAAATATGTATAATAAAATATATTTGATCACATGAATGTCTATATTTTGAAGTAATATATATATATACGGGGTAACAAATTAGTGTTATAGGTAGTCCACTTAAGTGTAGTCCAGTTATGGTACTCTGGGTAGTGGATGATATCAACGCTTGGCTAAGTTTGACTCAACAAGGCGTTCCCATAGTGATGCTGCGAGTACGCTGTAATTCCTATGTTGTAAACACTTGAAGTAATGATAAATCAGGAAAGAAGAGTGACACGGTTTGCTATACAAAAAAGGTTTTTAATCTCATTGCTGACAATTGTTTCTCTGAACTGGTAGGTCTAGAGATCGCCTTGTTTTCACGTCATTCTCACAAGCTCCGATGAATTGACTGGTTATAACTATGTATTGATGATCGAATAACGCGAAATAAGCGGATAGCGATCTCTAGACCTACCAGTTCAGAGAAACAATTGTCAGCAATGAGATTAAAAACCTTTTTTGTATAGCAAACGTGTCACTCTTCTTTCCTGATTTATATATATATATATATAAGTTTATGCCGGGTTCAATCGGAGTAACCACAGTAAGTAAGGTACTCAATACAAAGTAGAGTATAAATATTTAATATAGAAATGGCTTCTACAGGACTAGAACTGTTTCATTCGGGAAAAATCATCAGGAAGCCGACTGTCCAAGTAATATGGGTGGTATTTATACAACCCATCCCAATCACCACCCTCTCCTACCACCAGAAAAGGTATAATACCACCAAATTACTTGGACAGTCGGCTTCCTGATGATTTCTCCCGAATGAAACAGTTCTAGTCCTGTAGAAGCCAGTTCTATGTTAAATATATATATATATGTGTAAGAAGAGCAAACATCGGGATACAATTACACAACATCTTATTAGTTTCACGCTTGTTGGAAAAGACAGAGGGATGACTCAACGTATTGGTCATTAATCCTTCATCAAAAAAGAGTGAAGTTACGATATATATATATATATATATACATATATATATATACATATATATAGACATATATATAGACATATACATCTATATATATTTATATACATATATATCTTTATATACATATATATAGACATATATATAGACATATACATCTATATATATTTATATACATATATATCTATATATACATATATATCTATATATATATTTATCTATATATATATTTATGAAGTAATTCCATCGGAAAAGTCCAGGAAAAAAGAGTGCTCTATGTAAGCAACAGAGCTTAATTATTATTATTATGTAATAAACAACATAAGGCAATTATTCCATTTTACCAGTGGTTTCTTAAAGCAAAAGGTTTTGCTTTCAATCCTCAGAATGAAAAATCTGTATATATATGTATATAAATATATAGATATATATGTATATATATATATATATATTTATATATATATATATACATATATATCTATATATTTATATACATATATATACATATATTTATATACATATATATCTATATATTTATATACATATATATCTATATATAGAGAGATATATCTATACATATTTATATACATATATATATGTGTGTGTGTGTATTTATATATATATATATATATATATATACACACATACAGACGTCCACACACACACACACACACATATATATATATCCACACACACACCCACACACGTATCTATAATTGTAACCTAACCAAATAAAAACAATAACAAGATTAGACTATTAATTAGTCAAAATTCATTAATTATATAAATTACATGCTGAGTTTCCTGAGATATAAAAATACCGGCTACTTTCTTATTGAACTAAACAGCTCGCTGCACTTTCTCTCCTAGCTTAAACTGAAAATACAGACCGGTTGCTTGTTGCTTGGTACACACTGCTGTTGAGACGGAGGGATGGATGGGGTTCCGTCGTTCACAACGAGGAGCGCTGCAGTTGTTTCATCAATGGAATAATTGTTTCCACTTTTGCACAAGGCCAGCAATTATCCAGTACATTACT
>OZ024759.1:31798045-31830545 GCA_964016885.1 Eledone cirrhosa | reverse complement strand
ATATATATATATATATATACACACATGCACACATATACACACACATATATGCATACATATACATATATATATCTACACACACACACATATATATACATAAATATATACACACACATATATATATACACACATATATATACATACATACACATATATATCTACACATACACACACACACATATATAAACACAGATATATATATATATACACTCACATATATACAGACATATATATATATACACGCGCATATATATATCTAAGCACACACACACACACATATATATATATACACACACACACATATATATACACGCACATATATACATACATATATATATATACACACACACACTTCCGCCTTTCCCTTTCCCTCGTTAATCCTCCCTTTCACGTTAATTATTACTGTAGCTTGTTCTTATCTTGTTAACTGCCCCCTTCCCCACCCACCCACCCCCATAACCCCCACCTCCACCCCACAAGGCCGGGCCCCTTCCCCACCCACCCCCACCACCGTTATCATTTCTACCCCATCAACACTCCTACAACACCCATTATCTTCTCTAAGTCTCACCCCCCCTCCCTCGTCACCACCATCTCAAACACCACCACCACCACCACCATCATCTCAAACACCATCACCACCACCTCAAACACCATCATCTCAAACATCATCACCACCACCACCATCTCAAACACCACCACCATCTCAAACACCAACACTACCACCACCACCACCACCACCTCAAACACCAACACTACCACCATCATCTCAAACATCATCACCACCACCATCTCAAACACCAACATCACCACCACCATCTCAAACACCACCACCACCACCACCACCATCATCTCAAACACCACCACCACCACCATCTCAAACACCAACACTACCACCACCACCACCACCACCATCTCAAACACCAACACCACCACCACCATCTCAAACACCAACACCACCACCACTGCTAGCCCCACCACCACCACTGTTATAGCCCCTACCCCTTCATCACCCACTCCACCCGTCACACTTCTCACTCATCCCTATCATTCATCAGCCATTTCTATCTGTCTGTCTGTCTGTTTATCAGTGTGTGTGTCTGTATGTCTATCTGTCTGTCTGTGTGTGTCTGTGTGTCAGTGTGTGTGTCTGTCTGTCTGTGTGTGTCTGTGTGTGTCTGTAGCCCCTCCATTCCATCTTTCAAGCCTTTTAGCTTGTTCTTTTTACTGGCTTTCATCTCTTCTAGTGCCTCACCACCACCACCACCGCTGCCGCCGCCACCAGCAACACCGCTCCTTATCTCCCTTGCCCCGCCCCCTTCTTATCTCCTTCTCTTTGCTGCATCCCCCCCCTCCCTCCTCCCGCCTTACTACTGATGATACCAGAGATACCTAATCACCATCACCTCCACCTCCACCACTTATAAAAACATGAGAATTCCCAACATCACCAACACCACCGCCGCCATCAACAGCACCAACATCATCATCATCAGTTCTATACTCGGGGGGGGGACACACACACACACACACACACACATGCTCAAATAATATATGAAGTGGATTTGTGTGTGTATGTGTATATGTATATATACACATACACACACAAATCAGGTCACCAGTTGGTGCTACTGGTAACATGTATCCCAGTACAACCTGTCCCATGGTCAGGTCGTTGGCGACTAAACTGGCAACCCCACCAAGGTTTCTTGGTGAGGAGGGTGACTTTGGACATCCTGCAGGACTAAAAATAAAACCTGTCAAAGGACAAAGGAGCTCTTAAGAGTCAATGGCCATCCAAAATCACCGGAAGAGATGACCCCTTAGCCTTTGTCAAGGCAGAATTCTAGGAGAAGGAAAACTCTGATATAACATCTGCAACCCTGATGGTATCCAATGATGTTGACTTGTTCTTCTTTTTGGTAAATATCATCTTGGTTAAGAGAGTGGGACTGGCTTTGTGCAGTGCCTTTGCTCACAATAAAAGCTTCACGGCACAAGCATTGCTTTATATCTGGAGATCTCTCTGCACTTGTCGTCACGTGGTACCATGGGCCCAGTGCTGTGTGTCAATAATTGTCACAGGTGTAGTGTTTGTACCAGAGTTTTCAAGTCGCTGGCTGGACTAAAAAGTCAACACTCGTTCAGCCCATCGGTAGGGGTTCTCCTACATGGATATAAAGTAGTGGCCATACTCGAAAACGAGTTGGCAGCCACCATATATATATATATATATATATAAGTCAAACAAGAGGATGCAATAACATGAAGTTTATTAGTTTCGCGCTTGTAGAAAGAAGAATGAGTTACATAGTCAATGAATGGGCATTTGCCTTCATCAGGAATAACACAAAAGGAAAATAGCAAAGAAAATAAAGTATATATAGGTATATATATATAATGTTTAATATAGAAATGGCTTCTACAGGACTAGAACTGTTTCATTCGTGAGAAAGCATCATTATTTCTCACGAATGAAACAGTTCTAGTTCTGTAGAAGCTTTTCTATATTAAACATTTATACTCTGTTTTGTATTGAGTACCTTACTTACTGTGGTTACCCCCCGATTGAACCCGGGATAATTTATCATCATCATTATCATTTTATGTTCACTTTTCCCTGCTTGCAAGGGTGGGACAGGAACTGATTCTAGCTTGATTTCTACAGCTGGATGCCCTTCCTAACACCAACCTCATTTATATATACATATATATATATATATATATATATATATATATATATATATATATATATAATGGAGGCACATGGCTTAGTGGTTAGGCCTTGCAATCGAAAGGTTGTGAGTTCAATTCTCAGACCGGGTGATGTGTTGTTTCCTTGCGCAAGACACTTTATTTCACATTGCTCCAGTTTACTCAGCTGTAGAAATGAGATGATAGGGACTGGGGTCCCTATCATTCCACTGTAAAGTGGACGTGTAGGTGCCATGGAAAAAAAGCACCCAGAACTCACTGTAAATGAGGTTGGTGTTAGGAAGGGCATCCAGCTGTAGAAATCAAGCCAGAATCAGTTCCCGTCCCACCCTTGCAAGCAGGGAAAAGTGAACATAAAATGATGATGATGATATATTGCTCGAGGACACAACGGTTTGCCGAAGTACAATGGGTTATGTATAACCAGCTACAACAGCGCCATTACACATATTACACATTTTGTGATGGGCAATAACTCTATGCTGCAAAGCATGCTTTCTAACGCTCTTCCGATACTGCCAAACCAATGATAATCAGCGTTGGTCGATCCAATCAATCGACCAATGTTGGTGTAATCAGATGAAAGCACTCAACATCATGAATGCCACAGGATATTACATATATGGAGTATCAATATTAAGAAAAGGAAGAAAGATGGTATCAGATATTCAACATCATTTAATGCAATAAAAATATATCCCCCCCACTGAGATATCTGTGACATGATCACAGTTTAAAACATTCATAGCAAGACTCTGGTAAATAAAACTTGGACCAAGGTACTACACACTGGAATTGAAACTTTGGGAAGAGGGGGCGGCTAATGATTACGAAATGAAGTCCTTAAACTGATCACTTAATATCTTCAGTTAACAAATAGCCCCAACAGGTTCTTTCACGCCCTTTTTGGGAGGAGGGGGCAGGATTGTGGTAATTAAATAAAGGAGTTTTATTTTATTTAAAAATGAAAAAAAAAAGAAAGAAATTTACAATTCATCAGTAAAAAAGAAAGAGAAATATTCACCCTTTAGCATTTAAACTAGCCATATCCGGCCAGAATTCTCTCACCTTTTTCTGTCTAAACTGGCCCCATGACTGACTTCTCATACTGATGTTAAGGTATTGTCCTCAAAATAAATAACATCAAAATCTCATAGATTCGATATTATGTGAGATAATTATGTAAGATAAAGCATTTACTACAAAAATACAATAGTATATATAGAGTAATGTAAATGCTAAAGGGTTAAACAGAGAAAGAAAGGAAAGAAATGGGAAAGGAAAGAGAAAGGAAATAGAAGAGAAAGGAAAGTTAAAGTGGAGTTTACTGGAGCCTGACAAATTATAGAGAAGTTTATTTCAAACTTTCCTCCTTCCCTTTCATAATTGTGGGTGTGTCTGTCAGAGTGTGTGTATGTCTGTCTGTTTGTGTGTGAAGGTGTGCCTGTCGGTCTGTCAGAGTGTGTGTGTGTCTGTCTGTCTGTTTATGTGTGAAGGTGTGCCTGTCGGTCTGTCAGAGTGTGTGTTTGTGTGTGAGGGTGTGTCTGGCTGTCTGTCAGAGTGTGTGTGTGTGTGTGAGGGTGTGCCTGGCTGTCTGTCAGAGAGTGTGTGTGTGTGTGTACGTGTTTGTTTGTGTGTGTCTGAGTGTGTGTATGTTTGTGTGTGTGTGTGTGTGTGTGTGTGTGTGTGCGAATGTCTGAGTGAGTGGCACTCTCTCTCTCTCTCTCTCAAGCCTTCTCTTATTCTCTTTGTCCCTCTATATACCTCTCTATCTATCTATCTCTCTCTCTCTCTCTCTCATTCACACACACACTAATTATCCCTTGTACTTAATATATAAATTAATTTGATTAATCAAAAATTAACTTGCACCCAAACACTCACACACCTACTCCACCCTCCACCACCCTCTCCACCTCACACTTAAATATATATATATAGTAATCTAATTATTAAAATATTAACTCACCCTTATATACAAACATACACATATATATATACACACACGTACATATATGTGTGTACATACACAGGTACATATACACACACACAAAGACACAAATACACAGGTACATACATGTACATATATATATATACATGTAAAGACATATATCCAGATACATACACATACACTCATACATAAGTACCCATAGGTACATACATACACATACACATCTAAACATATACATACACAGTTATATACATGCACTGCCTCACGCTTTCTCTCTCCTTCCCACTCTTAAACACACCATCTTTCAGCTAATTAATTATTAAAGGTTTAACTAGCTAACAATTTACTAATTATATTAATAAATTTACTGGTTAAAAAATAATGATTCTAGCATGGGAACAAAGCCAGAAATTTGAAGAGAGGGAGAAAGTCAATTATATCGACTCTAGTATATAACTGGTACTTTATTTTATTGACACTCAGAAGAATGAAAGGCAAAGTTGACCTTGGAACATAAAGACTTAACTCTAAGTTACAAAACATCTTGTCTGATACTCTACCAATGTTTTTCAATCCAATAACAACAATATGAAATAACAAGAATCTGTCAACAAGGAAGAACTCCCCAAATAAGCTGAGATGGCCCTTTTGGGGTAATTCCAGAGAGAACTCCACACAAAATTCTTTAAAACTGGATTACTTTGTCGTGTTAAGAGCATTGAAAGTGCCCTTTCTTGGTTTCTTTTTCTCTTGACTTAGAAAAGTATAGTTAGAGTTAATTCAAGTCTGTCGCAAGCTTGGAAGTTCATTAGGCCGGTGCTTATCCCCAGTTCCCTTGGTGTTAAGTGACTGAGAGTACAAGATTCTCCCTGGGTAGGACGCCTGTACATCACAGGATTAACTCTCCAGCAACTGCTGGTACACATTCTAAACCGAAGGCTCATCAACGCCGGTGCTTATCTCCGGTTTCCTTGGCATTAAGCGACTGAGAGTGCAAGGCTCTCCCTGAACAAGTCACTGGCCTATCACAGAATTAACTCTCCAGCTACTTCTGGTACTTACTCTAAGCCGAAGGCTCATCAGGGCCGGCGCTTATCTCTGGTTTCCTGGACATTAAGCACTTTTGCTGACTACATGACATGACATGATATGATATGATATGATATGATATGTATGTATGTATGTAGAAGGCAACTCAGGAAACTGGGATAACTCCGATATAAAACCTATGGTTCAGTAGTTACCGATGATGTTGATAATTTCTTCTTTTCGGGTTATAGCTACTGTTGCTCAGAGAGTGGGATTGGCTCAGTGCACAGTCTTTTCTCACTTTAAAAAAAATCTTCACGCACAGGCATTGCACGATACCATTAATTAATAATTATTAATAATTGTTTCTACTTTTGGCACAAGGCCAGCAATTACCCAGTGCATTACTGGTACTTTATTTTATCGACCTTCTAAGGATGAAAGGCAAAGTTAACCTCGGCGGGATTTGAACTCAGAATGGCAAGGGCCGTAACTCTATGCGTCAAAGCATGGCATCCAACCCTCTACCGATACTGCCAATCCACCGCCCTTATAATTATTAATAATTATTGATAATGTTATATCATGCAATGGCCATACTCAACAACGAGGGGGCAGCCATCATATATGTATATATGTATATATATATATGTATGTATGTATATATGTATGTAAGGTCCCGTAACTCCTGACAGAGTCGTAGGGATGCTGTATTGACCTTTTAAACCTGGTGGAGCCCATCTCTCTCCAGGACTGAGTACAGCAGATTTCTTCCAGAGAAAGATAAAAACAGAGTATGGAATGGAAATGAGACAGAGATATAGAGGAAGAATCAACCCCAGTACTCAACTGGTACATTTTATATCAACCTCGAAAGGATGAAAGGCTAAGTTGACCTCGGCGGGATTTGAACGCAGAGCACTAGAAGTCGATAGAAACCGCGGAGTGGGGAGACCCAAGATGACCTGGGATGAGGTGATAAAAGCCGACCTTACCCAACTACACCTCTCAAAGGCAATGACACACGACCGTGACCTCTGGCGTCACGCAGTAATACAGAGTACCCGACCTCCCATGGTGTACAAGCTGAAGCATATAGACAATATGCCTCCACCCCCTCCCACCGCAAGGTGGTCGTGGAGGTGCCACGGCAAAAAGCACCCAGCCCACACTGTAAAGTGGACGTGTAGGCGCCACGAAAAAGCACCCAGCACTCACTGTAAATGAGGTTGGTGTTAGGAAGGGCATCCAGCTGTAGAAATCAAGCCAAAATTAGTTCCTGTATGAGCAAGGCATGGTCAGCCGACCAGACACTGCCCACAACAGGACAACCCGTCTAACCCATGCTAGCGTGGAAGAACGGACGTAAAACGGTGATGATGATGATGATGAAGCAGAGAACTGAAATAAATACTATTAAGGTATTCTCTCCAAAGTTCTGACTACTGCGCTAATTTGCTGCCTATGTGTCTACATGCAAGTAAATATGTGTGTCTGTGTGTATTTAAGTGCATGTATGCATGTATAAATAACTACGTTTATGTATGTATGTGTGTGTGTATGTGTGTGTTACCAATTGTTGCTGCCATGGTACTCGAGATGTCACTGTGTCACAATGACACAATATTTACTGTCATTGAGCCAATGACTAATACACACACAACATACACGCACACGCACACATACACACACCACATATACACACACTGTTGGATTCCATTCCATTCCACAAATACATGAGTGGTTGTGTGTGTGTCAGTAATTCAACAGACTCTCTGCTGAATTTCATTCCAAAAATACAGACACATATGCAAATATATATATATGTGTGCGTGTGTGTGTATATATATGTGTGGATATATGTGTATATATGTATATTTATATATATATGTATATATCGTGGAAGATAGACGTTAAACAATGATGATGATATATATATGTATATATGTATATGTATATGGAGGCACATGGCTTAGTGGTTAGAGTATTGGCCTTGCAATCGAAAGGTTGTGAGTTCAATTCTCAGACCGGGTGATGTGTTGTTTCCTTGAGCAAGACACTTTATTTCACATTGCTCCAGTTTACTCAGCTGTAGAAATGAGATGATAGGGACTGGGGTCCCTATCATTCCACTGCAAAGTGGTCGTGGAGGTGCCACGGCAAAAAAGCACCCAGCACTCACTGTAAATGAGGTTGGTGTTAGGAAGGACATCCAGCTGTAGAAATCAAGCCAGAATCAGTTCCCGTCCCACCCTTGCAAGCAGGGAGAAGCGGACGTAAAATGAAATAAAAATGAATATATATGTGTGTGTGTGTGTGTGTGTGTCTATATATAAATATATATATATATGTGTGTGTGTGTGTGTGTGTCTATATATAAATATATATATATATATATATATATATATATGTGTGTGTGTGTGTCTATATATGTGTGTGTCTATATATGTGTGTGTGTGTGTGTAATTTAAAATGTTTATATTTATTTTGAAAAACCTTCCATCATAATTTTATGTAGGAATCTTTAAGATCAAAGCTCCAGCTTAACCCTTTTGATAACCTAACCAAGTGAAACCCTACTCCCCATCCCAGGTTCTTTGATACAAATCTGTTTGCTTTGAAGTGTTTATATTTATCTAAAATCCTTCCATCATAATTTTATGTTAGAACCTTTGTTATGTTATGTTCCAAACACCAACTTGGTAATGAGAAAGTTAGTTGTATTACTAAATCCATCCAAATTATTTTCAAAATTATTTGAAAATCATACACAGTGTCTTTCATTAGAAATATGGTAACAAAAGGGTTGAAAGGGTTTATATTTATCTAAAAACCTATTATAATTTTATGTGAAAACATTTGTTAAGTTATGTTCCGAACACCAGCTTAATAATGAGCACGTCAGTTGTACTATTAAATCCTTAAATAGGGCGGTGGATTGGCAGTATCGGTAGCAGGTTGGATGCCAGGCTTTGCTGCATAGAGTTATGGTCCTTTACGATCTGAGTTCAAATCCCACCGAGGTTAACTTTGCCTTTCATCCTTATGGGGTTGGTTAAATAAAGCACCAGTAATGTACTGGGGTCGATTTAATCGACTTCCCCTCCTCCAAAATTGCTGGCTTTGTGCCTATACTAGAAATTATTATTAAATCCTTGTGTTTCTACGTTAGGCACAAGGCCAGCAATTACCCAGTGTATTACTGGTACTTTATTTTATCGACCCCGTAAGGATGAAAGGTCGAGGTTAACTTTGCCTTTCATCCTTACGGGGTCGATAAAATAAAGTACCAGTAATACACTGGGTAATTGCTGGCCTTGTGCCTAAAGTAGAAACAATTATTAAATCCTTCCAAATTCTTGATTATTTTCAAAATTATTTGTGAATTATAGGGAATCTCTTTCATGAGAAATACAGCAATGAAAGGGTTAAAGCAAGGATTTCCAACCTTTCTTGTGTCATCGCTCACTTTCACATGGAAACATTTTCCACTGCCCACCTGTATAGTAAATATTCAAAAGTATACCAAAAATGTTTGGTAACATCTTGCCAACAACAGCCCTGAGCACCTTTTTGATTTCCATGTGTCTAACACCCGTGGACATGCCTACAAAGTCAGAAAACAGCACAGCTCCCATGACTTTCGGAAACATTTTTTCATGCTCAGAGTTGCTGAAGCATGGAACAAACTACCTGCATCAGTTGTTAGCTGCTGGGACACTGCATCCTTTAAAACATCCATGCTTCCTGAGATTCACCAACACTACACCTGATGTCCCCGCTCCATACACACGCACACATGTATTTCATAACTCATACACTGTTCATTTTCCTGACATTTGTACATTATTCTATGTACTATACATGCACCTTTGATGAGTTGTAGTGCACCTGAGCACTGTACACAATAATTTCATTATTATTACTGGTTCCTTATTCCCATTTAGCTTCCTGTTTTTTTTCTGATACAGGTTCTTTGCATATCTATATTGAATATTTTTTCAGGTAGCATATGTTGAAATAACTTCTTAATTTTCCAAATCCTACATTGTCCATCAAAATTTCCAATAATCCACCTTTTTCTGTTCAGTTGCCTATCTCCCACCCAGCAGTTGAAATCTTGGGTTAAAGTGTTTATATTTATTTAAAAACCTTCCACCATGATTTTATGTAAGAACCTCTGTTAAGTTATATTCCAAATACCAGCTTAATAATTGTTTCTACTTTTGGCACAAGGCCAGCAATTATCCCAGTGCATAACAGGTACTTTATTTTATTGACCCCGTAAGGATGAAAGGCAAAGTTAACCTCGGCGGGATTTGAACTCAGATCATAAAGGGCCGTAACTCTATGTTGAAAAGCATGGTGTCCGACCTTCTACTGATGAGAAAGTTAGTTGTATTACTAAATCCCTCCAAATTCTCAATCATTCTCCAACTGATTCAAAAATTATAAGCAGTGTCTTTCATTTGAAACATGTGGTAATGAATGGGTTAAGTCAGCACATTTGATTCTTTCCCTGTGGACACCTCTTGTGTCAGCTTCGGTTTCTTCAGATCAGCTTTAACCATCTCTGATCAAGTCTTTCTCTGTCTTCCTCTACTGTGGCTTCCTTTCACTGGAAACTCTTAGAGTCATGGCACTTCTTTACCCAACGGTCTTCACCAATACACAGCGCATGTCTGTACCATCACTGTCCTCTCTCCTGCTGTCAATATCTGATTCCTCTTATCTCTCTGAGGGTCGATAAAATAAAGTACCAGTTATCTACTAGAGTCGATATAATCGACTTTCTCCATCTCTCTCTCTCTCTCTCAGATAATCCATGCTTCGTTGCTCACACACGCTCACATCACACATCCAGCAGAACATGCTAGATTCTTTTCTCTCCAGTTTTTGTGAATCATGTGTGTCTAATTGTCGTGCAACAATGCACTGCTTGCACACAGCACGCAACACCTGAATATAACAAAGGACTTTCCCTAAATAGAAAAAGAAATGCGCTGTTTGCACGTGTGTGTGTGTGGTGGTTATGATTGCTATTGTTGTTGATGAGATTCAGTGTGTGTGTGTGTGTGAAAGAAGGATTCTTGAATTCCAGGTACAACCCACCCAATTGAGCTACTAAACAGAAAGCTGGCTCTTTATATTACAGGCACAATCTACCCAATTGGGAACACAATCCACCAGGTTGAGATAGATACCAAACAGAGGGCTGGCTCTTTAGGTTAGACATAATCTACTCGATGGACTTCCAAACAGTTTCTGTCTACCCAATTTCACTCACAAGGCTCCAGTCAACCCAATGCTATGGTAAATGACACTTGCTCAAAATATAACAAAGTGAGATCAAACCCAAAGCCTAATGATTGCGAAGCTAACTTCTTAAACACAAGGCCATGATGACTCCACTGAAACTAATATCATAGACTTTCAAAGATTATTAATAAAATATCTTTTGTATCTTTAGTTATTTTTATTTCTATGTATGTAGAGTGGAGTCTGTGCTGCTGTATGGGTCTGAGACTTGGACACTGACCAAGAAACTCACTCAGGTGGTGGATGGGTGCTACACGAGAATGCTGTGGATGGCTCTGAACAATAATCAGTATACACTGAGGATGAAGAACTCAGAGCTGTACGGGAGCCTCCCAAAAGTCAGCTCGAGAGTAGCACAGAGGAGACTGAGGTTAGCTGGACATGCTCACCGACATCCAGAGTTGACACTGCACTCAGTGCTCCTGTGGGAGCCCATGCATTTACACACTGGAAGAGGAAGACCAAGGTTAACATATGTTGATGCCCTAAGGACAGACACTGGTCTCTTGGAGACGCAGGACATGGCAGAGATGATGAGGGACAGAGACCGCTGGAGAGAACTCGTCCATGGATCTCGGGAATTTTACCCGCCCTAGATAGATAGATATATGTTTATATATATATATATATATATACAGGCAGTGAATTGGTAGTCATTAGAACACTTTGTAGTATTCATTCTGACTCTGCTCTCTGAGTTCAAATCCCGCTGAGGTCAACTTTGCCTTTCATCCATTCATGGTTGATAAAAGAAGTACCAGTCAAGTACTGGGATCAATTCTTCCTCTATATCTCTTTCTCATTTCCATTTTCTTACTCTCTTTATCTTTCTCTAGAAGAAATCTGCTGTATTCAGACCTGGAGAGGGCATGGGCTCTGCCAGGTTTAAAAAATGCCCTAGAAAAGCTGTATGTCAATATGGCGCCCCTACGACTCCTTCGGGGGTTACGGGACCTTACCATACCATACCATATATGTATATAGATACTGTTCTTTTATGGGTGTATATAGACAGGCAGATAGATAGATGGGAGAATTAGATAGGTAGGCAGGTAAGTAGATAGTTAGATAGGTAGCGAGGCAGGTAGATAGATAGATAATTATTAGATAGCTAGATAATTAGATATGTTTCTTTATTAGCCACAAGGGCACAAAAGAAGAGGACAAATACAAAGGGGGAAGTTTACATACAATAAAAACATGTAAAATATTATCACAAATACAATTTAAAAGTTAATCGATTTTCCCCAATAGGAGGAGACATTTCATATGGGTAACACATACCCCCGAAAAAATGTGCAATCCTCATCTCCAGGAGTTGCGAAGAGTTTGTACCCCTTTCCTCTCTTCCACTTTTCCCTCAGCCTACAGGCTGATATAGAGAGAAGGCCATTCACTCGGGCCATTCTCGCCACTTTCACCCACCTTTCATAAAACTTGCTGGGGTGCAGCACCTCTCTCTCCATCCTGATTCTTCTTCCAAAATGGTATTTGAAAAAAAGAATCAGTTGTTGGCCGGAGAGAAAGGTGTCTGACCTCAGCCCTTTTAACCTCGTGCCCCATACAACCTCTTTCGCCATAGCTATCACACAAAGGAAAATCGCTTCTCCTTCGTTTTAGGTAAATAGATAGATAGGTAGGGAGGCATGTAGATAGATAGATAATTAGATAGATAGATAATTAGATAGATAGATAAAGCTATGTATTTTAATATTTTTTGTTTGTTTTTTTATTTATATATATTTTTCGTTTTATTTTTTCTATTAACTAAATTTAAAAACTAGAATAAAACAACCAAACAAAAACAAAAATATTTTGGCTTCTAAACATTACATAAATTGTGCTGCATATGTTAGTGTTGTTGTTGTTGGTGGTGATGATGGTGGTGGTGGTGGTGGTGCACTGTTTTGTTGTTGTTGGTGGTGGTTGGGGTGATGGTGGTGATGGTGGTGGAGGTGGTGATGGTGGTGGTGGAGACGATGATGGTGTTGTTGTTGTTGTAATTGCTGCAGCTGTTGTTGTTGTATTGTTTCCTGATGAAATTAGTGAAATGATAAATTATTTGTTACCAAATTTGATTGAAAGTGGTTCGTTGTTGTTGTTGTTGTTGTTGTTGTTATTTTCATTTTTTTCTTTTCTCCCTCTTTTTGTCTATTTTTTTTAATGATTTATTCATTATTATAGTTTTATATAATTGATTGTTATTTATATATATATGTGTGAGTGTATATATATATGTGTGTATGTGTATATATATATGTGTGTATGTGTGTATATATATGTGTGTGTGTGTTTATATATATGTGTGTGTGTGTGTGTGTGTGTACAGGATATTTAAAAAAATGTATACACACTTCAACAGCATTCTAATTGAAGTGTGTATACATTTTTTAGGACACCCTGTTTCATCATTATCGTTTAACATCCATCTTCCATGCTAGTAAGGGTATATATATGTATATATATACATATATACATATATATATATGTATATATATATACATATATATATATATACATGTATATGTATGTATATATATATATATATATATATATATATATATATACATAAATATGTATGCATATATATATAGATAGATATGTATATATATATATATATATGCATGTATGTGTATATATATAGAATGTAACTTGTTAAGACCAGTAAAACCATTATTCAACTTGGAACTCAATACTTAAGACAAGTAAAGTGTAGATATTATTAGAATTCTCTGCCCTGCAATCAAGCTTTTGCTGTTATGTATTCAAAATAGAGGGTGCACAGAACAAAGACAATGGAAAAAACAACAGAAAGACAGACAGTTCCATCTCCTCAGTCAACCTTTGGAAATCACTACAGTTTCAGTTATTTAAGAGTGGTACCATTTATTCCAATATAAATATATACATACTTACAAGTAATACAGAAGACCCGCCTTACCTAAGTACAAAGTGAAACCTACTACAGTCAGTAGGCATCTCTAACAAAAATAGACCCACGTCCCACTACCCCCACCCCATCCACACACACCCCCCTTCGATGTAAAGCTATGTTGTACCACAACATTCAGTCCGAAACAAATGAGGTCGTGTAGGTGTCACGACAAAAAAACACACAGTCCACGCTGTAATGTGGCCGTGTAGGTAACACGGTAAAAACCTCCCAGTCCACACTGTAAACATGGTTGGTGTTAGGAAGGGCATCCAGCCGTAGAAAACCTGCCAGACAGTCCTATGCGAGCAAGACAACCACTCTTGCCTCAAGTGGGAAAACTTCCGTCCAAACCCATGCAAGCGTGGAAGATGGACGTTAAACAATGATGATGATGATAGAGAAACGATCGTAAAATGATGAATTTTTTAATATAAGGAACCTGTTCTTTGTGTTTATTTCATTGTTTTTATTAATTTATCTTGACTCTGTTTTCCTATGATTTTTATCGTTGATTTTTGAATGTATCTTCTCCTTCATGATATCTTGTATATTTGGATTACATTGAGTTCTTCATACGGATTGGACACTACCGTTTTATTTTGGTAGATTTATCTACATATATACTTACATATATATATATATACACATACATATATATATACATACATATAAACATATACATACACATACATACATATAAATATATATATATATACACATACATACATATAAATATATATATATATACACATACATGCATATATATATACACATACATATATATATATATATACACATACATATATATATATATATACACATACATACATATATATATACACACATACATACATATATATATATATACACATACATACATATATATATACACACATACATACATATATATATACACACATACATACCTATATATATATATATATATATATACACATACATATATATATACACATACATACATATATTTATATATATACACATACATACATATATATATATACATATATATACATACATATATATATATACATATATACATATATATATATACATATATGTATGTATATATTTGTTTATCATCGTATTGATGTCTTTAAGTGTGGGGATTAGTCGACCACTGTCTCTGTAGTGATGTCATTGACGACAGCAAACACAGCCAAATAATGGGGAAGGGGGGAAGGGGGGAGGAAAGAAGAAAGAAAGGAAGGAAGGAAAGAGAGAGAGAGGGAGAGAGAGAGAGAAAGATAGAAAGAAAGAGAGAAAGAAAGAGAGAGAGAAAGAGGGAAAGAAAGAGAGAAAGAAAGTGAGAAAGAGAGCAAGGGAGAGAGAAAGAAAGGACTAAAAAGAAGAAAGATTTGGTCAGATACAACAGTTGAGTAAATTAAAAAGAAACGACCAGTACCCCACCCCACCTGCACTCTCACCACTATCCCAACCCCCACCGCTACCCCACCACACCTCCACTCTCACCAGCACCCCAACCCCACCACACCTCCACTCTCACCAGCACCCCAACCCCCACTGCTACCCCACCACACCTCCACTCTCACCAGCACCCCAACCCCACCACACCTCCACTCTCACCAGCACCCCAACCCCCACTGCTACCCCACCACACCTCCACTCTCACCAGCACCCCAACCCCCACCGCTACCCCACC
Organism: Eledone cirrhosa; assembly: GCA_964016885.1. Lineage (NCBI taxonomy): Eukaryota > Metazoa > Mollusca > Cephalopoda > Octopoda > Eledonidae > Eledone > Eledone cirrhosa. The sequence goes on along the minus strand of OZ024759.1, from coordinate 31,814,915 downwards.
ACACCTCCACTCTCACCAGCACCCCAACCCCACCACACCTCCACTCTCACCAGCACCCCAACCCCCACTGCTACCCCACCACACCTCCACTCTCACCAGCACCCCAACCCCACCACACCTCCACTCTCACCAGCACCCCAACCCCCACTGCTACCCCACCACACCTCCACTCTCACCAGCACCCCAACCCCCACCGCTACCCCACCACACCTCCACTCTCACCAGCACCCCAACCCCCACCGCACCTCCACTCTCACCAGCACCCCAACCCCCACCACTACCCCACTCCACCTGCACTCTCACCACTATCCCAACCCCCACCGCTACCCCACCACACCTCCACTCTCACCAGCACCCCAACCCCCACCGCTACCCCACCCCACCTGCACTCTCACCAGCACCCCAACCCCCACCGCTACCCCACCACACCTCCACTCTCACCAGCACCCCAACCCCGACCAGGTTCTGCAGGGACTTTTTTAAAAATAATATTGTAGAACAGAAACTGGAAAAGAGATTAAATGGTGCGGCGGCAGGGGGGGGGGGGGGGGGTAGTGAAGTATGTGGGGAGATTACTGAGTATTACTGTAGGAGAGTGGGGGGGGGGGGAGATGGATAGAGACAGGCAGACAGACAATCAGACAGAGAGTGATACAGGGACAGAGAGAGACAGACAGACAGACAGACAGGCAAGCAGAGGGAGAGACCAGCAGACAGTCAGGCAAGCAGAGAGAGAGAGGCAGAAAGAAAGAAAGACCACCAGAGAGACAAGGCGACAAACAGAAAAGAAGAAAGAATGGGTAGAAACAACAACAACAAAAAGGAAAGGAGAAACATGAGGTCAGAAGTAGTAAAAAAAAGAGTATGAAGTACATGAAAAGAGGAAGGAGAATAGGAAAAAGAAAGAAACAGTGAAAGAGAGAGAAAGAATGAAAGAAAAAGGTCAGTTATAAAGAAAGAAAGAAAGAAACAAAGAAACAAAAAACTAAGGTAGTTAAAAAATGAATATGTTGGAAAGCAAAATAGCTTTTGTGGAACAGAAGAAAAGGAAGGAGAAAGAGAGGGAAAGAAAGTAAGTGAGAAAGAAAAGGAAGATTGAAAGAGACAAAGGGGAGAGAGAGAGAAAGAAAGGGAAGTTTGAAAGAGGGGAAGAGGAGAGAGAGAGAGAGAGAGAAGGAACGAAAGTAAGAAATATAGAAAAAAAACAAAAGCCAGAGGAAGAGAAAAATAGAATAAGATGGAGAGCCAAATAGCTTTTGTTGAATAGAAGAAAAGAAAGAGACAAAGAGAAAGAAGTATTAGGAAGTCCAGTTGGACTGATGGGAAAATGTTGGAAATAAATTGACAGAAATGAATAAGCCAGTAAGACTATAAGATGTGTGAAGATAATCTTTATTAGTAATAAATACTATATGTATATATATATGTATGTATATGTGTACGTAATATGTATATATATGCGTGTATATGTAGGTATATGTATATGTGAATGTATGTGTGTATATATATATATCTATATATATGCAGGTATATTAGTAATAGCTACTATATGTATATATATATATGTATGTATATGTGTACGTAATATGTATATATATGCGTGTATATGTAGGTATATGTATATGTGAATGTATGTGTGTATATATATATGTATATATATGCAGGTATATTAGTAATAGATACTATATGTATGTATATATATATATGTGTGTGTGTGCATGTGTATGTATATATGTGTATATATATATATGTGTGTGTGCGTATGTATATTTATATATGTGTATATGTATATGATATGTGTATGTATGTATGTATACATATATATGTGTGTGTGTGTGTATATATGTAGATATATTAGTAATAGATACTATATGTTTATATATATATATGTATATATAAATGTATATGTGTATGTATGTATATATATATATATGTGTGTATATGTAAGTATATGTATATGTATATGTATATATATGTGTGTGTAGTGTATATGTAGGTATATATGTGTATATGTATATATATATATGTATGTATATGTAGGTATATATGTGTATGTATGTGTATAAATTTTTTTTTTTTCCTTTACTTTTTCTACGGAAATACATTATATATACATATATATACATATATATACATATATATATATATATATATATATATATATATATATATATATATATATATGGAGAGATGTGCTGAAGAGGGATGTAAAGTGGACATATGATGATGATGATGATATGTGTATGAGTGCATAATTTTTCAATGAAGCTTTTCAAAGCACTAACGTATTTAGAGTTTATTACACAAATCTTTCACAGAAACACACACACTCACATATATATATATATATATATATATATATATATATATATATATATATATGTATATATATATAAGTGCAAAGCTCTAACAAAGCACCCAATAAAAAGGAATAAACTTCACATTTCGATAATACTATATTAAATATATTACAAGTGCATGTGTGTATACATAAATGTACATATGTATAAATCTGTACATTTATGTGTGCATATGAAAATATGTGCTTATGTACATACATTCATATGCACAAATGGATAAACAAACACACACACACACATACATACATACATACAAACACATACATCAGTGATTTAGCAGAATCAGGAGAACATCGGATAGAATGCTTCATGCTATATATTCCAGCTCTCTGCACTTTGAGTTCAAAAACTAGCATAGTCAACTTTGCCTTTCATCTTTTCAAGGTTGATAAAAAAATATATCTACCAGCATAATACTGGGGTCAATTTTTCTATATCTCTTTCTCACCTCCTCTCTGTTTCACACACACACAATCTATCTCTCTCTCTCTATATATATATATGTATACCAAAATACACCCCCGTCCCACTACCCCCACCCCATCCACACCCCCACGCCCCTTCGATGTAAAGCTATGTTGGTACCACAACATTCAGTCCTAAATAAATGAGGTCGTGTAGGTGTCACGACAAAAAAAACACACAGTCCACGCTGTAATGTGGCCATGTAGGTAACACGGTAAAAACCTCCCAGTCCACACTGTAAACGTGGTTGGTGTTAGGAAGGGCATCCAGCCATAGAAAACCCGCCAGACAGTCCTATACGAGCAAGACAACCAATCTTGCCTCAAGTGGGAAAATTCCCGTCCAAACCCATGCTAGCGTGGAAGATGGACGTTAAACGATGATGATGATGATATATATATATATATATATTAGAAAGTGAGTTTTTTTACAAAATGAAAAAAGACTGAGGTGTCCTACACGAGTGAAAGTATAAGGAAAAAAAGGTGAAATCGAAAATGCAACTGGAGTCTTATTTTTTAAAAAATATATATATTTATTTGGTTCCTTTACCGGTTTTGCAGTTCTTCTGCTTTTCAAAAGTAGGATTGAGATGGAGGGTTTGTGGTTTTTCTCACATCCTTATATATATATATATATATATATATTATTGAACCAGCAAGAATTGCATAAGCTGGTGCAATAATGTGCCAGCTTCAGCATTCTGTAATCAGAAGGGAGGTAGGTGTAAAAACCAAAGTGGCTATCTTCAATTTGATATTCTTGCCAACCATTACCTATGGTCATGAATCTTGGGTAATGACCGAAATAATACAATCATGAATACAAGCGGCTAAAATGCGATTCCTCCAAAAGGTCTTTGGTGTAACATTACTCAATAGAGTGCGTAGCTCAGAGATTAGAGAGTCACTCCAGGTAGAGCTGCTACTTGTCCGAATAGATTGATCACAGCTCCGATACTATGAACATGTGGTTAGAATGTCTCAGGAAAGAATTGCTGGAGAGTTGCTCCAGGTAGAGCTGCTACTTGTCCGAATTGAGAGACCACAGCTCCGATACTATGGACATGTGGTTAGAATGTCACAGGAAAGAATTGCTGGAGAGTTGCTCCAGGTAGAGCTGCTACTTGTCCGAATAGATTGATCACAGCTCCGATACTATGAACATGTGGTTAGAATGTCTCAGGAAAGAATTGCTGGAGAGTTGCTCCAGGTAGAGCTGCTACTTGTCCGAATTGAGAGACCACAACTCCGATACTATGGGCATGTGGTCAGAATGTCTCAGGAAAGAATCTCTGGACAGATTTTACAGGCAAAACCAACCATGAGGAGACCCAGAGGTAGACCCCAAGCAAGATGGTTGGATAACATCCATGATCTTGGCTGGTCCCACTTGGGGATCCAGCCGGATCAGTTGGAGATGGTTGCTTCTGACAGGACCCACTGGAAAGAGTAGGATTTGAACTCAGAACAAATACTGCTAAGCATTTTGTCTGATACTCTCATGATTCTATCAATCCGCCATCCTCTGAGACATTAAATAATGGAAGAGTGGTAAGGAATTAAGTGAAACCATGATGACAATGGTAAGGGGGAGTGATGATGATGGTGATGGCAATGATGATGGTAGTTATGGTGATGATGATGATATAAATGTATGTATATATCCATGGTGTTAGGAAGGGCACCCAGCTGTAGAAATCAAGCCAGAATTAGTTCAGCTTATCAACAAGAAGTTATAATGTAACAACCACACATAAGCAACCTATCTTCTGCAATATATATATATATATATATATATATATATATATTTAGAAAGTGGGCAACACAAAATCTAACTACTCCATTACCAAAGGTTTCTGGATCCCAGATAATATTAAATAGGTCTGTTCTATACATAGAGCACTCTTTTTTACTTTGCTTTTTCTTCGGAATTACCTAACACATATATATATATATATATATATCATCATCATTTTACATCCGCTTTTCCCTGCTTTCAAGGGTGGGATGGGTCCTATTCAGCACAGCATCTCTCCACTTGTCACGGTCCTTCATCATCTCCACCGTGAGCTTCAGCGATCTGAGGTCTGCTCTCACCACCTCCGCCCATGTTTTTTGTGGTCTTCCTCGACTGCGTGTTCCTTCTACTGGGATTTCTTGGCACTTCTTTACCCAGCGGTCATCCTCCATGCACATCACAAGTCCATACCATTGCAGTCTTCTCTCCCGCACACTACACCTTATCCCTCTTATACCGAGTTTCTCTCTCAACTCATCCATGCTTGGCCGTTCATGCACATTGACATTGCACATCCAACGGAGCATGCCTGCTTCATTTCTCTCTCCAGCCGCTGCATATATTGGGAGAATAAACAACCAAATTTTTGAAAAAATATTTATTCGTTTACAATAGTTTCAATGGTCAAATCACAATCCAGACCTGGATTTTGGAGTGCTATTTCTCACAGTAGATGTGTCCACCAAGAAGCCTAATTTTTGTCCTGGTGTTTTAAACTTCTGTTTCATGTTTGGTCTTGTACAGAGGTGACTTTATTGTCAACACTTTATTGTCTTCTCATTACTTCTGTTATTACTTAACTGCTGGTCTAGACTTACTTCTTACACACACACATATACATACATATACACACATACACACAAGCTCTGAAATCCATAAAGATACAATAGCGTATGGTCTTCAAAATGTTTTTAATTAAACATAAGATATATTGCCAAATATACTGTACATACATTCATATATATATATATATATATGTGCAGTAGAGGTAGACCACGAAAAACATGGGCGGAGGTGGTGAGAGCAGACCTCAGATCACTAAAACTCACGGGGGAGATGACGAAGGACCGTGACAGGTGGAGAGATGCTGTGCTGAATAGGACCCATCCAACCCTTGCAAGCAGGGAAAAGCGGACGTAAAATGATGATGATGATGATGATATATATATATATACACATGTGTGTGCATATATATATATATATATATATATACATATATATATATACATATACACACACACACACATATATATATATATATATACACACATACATACACATGTTTATATATATGTGTGAGTGTCTCTATGTCTACACTATCCAATACTTATTTTAAAGTGTTTGTCTTTATCTAAAATCTTCTATCATAATTCTATATTAAACCTTTGTTAAGTTATGTTCCAAACACCATATTAATAACGCCAAATATATACTATTAAATCCTTCCAAATTCTTGATTTTTTTTTTTTTCCCCAAATAATTTTTCTTTGAAAATCACAGACAGTGTCTTCCATAAGAAATCTGTAACAAAATGTTTAAGACAATATGGTACAATGGTATGGTATGATTTGGGTAGTTAACTACTATTTCTAGCATGTCGATTGACCACATATCAGCTTGCCTGCTGCCTCCTCCCACTGTGTGTATTTTTAGGTTGTAAATTATAGATGTTGCCGTCTGTCCAGTTATAAATAGGCAGCTTATGTTGAAACAATGGACATGCATGCAAATCAGCAGTTACGATTTATTTATTATATTCTCTCTCTTTATTTATTGGTGCAGAAAAAACATGGCTACTGTGTGGTTAAGAAGCTTGTTTTGGAACCTTGTTGCTCCTGGTTCAATTTCACTAGGCAGATTGATTAACCCTTTAGCATTTAAACTGGGCATATCTGGCCAGAATTCTCTCATCTCTTTCTGTTCAAACTGGTCGTAACTGGCTACTCATACTGTTGTTATGGTATTGTTCTCAAAATAAATATCAAAATCTCATAGATGAGATAGTTATGTAAGATAAACCATTTACCACAAAAATACAATAATATATATATAGAGTAATGTGGAAACTAAAGAGTTAAAAGATTGTTTAGGACAGAAACCCTTCTTCTTCTTTGCCCACTTATTACTGAGAAGGTCATAGGGTCAGAGCCCTCAAACACTCCCTCCAGCAGCAACCGTCTCCAACTGATCCGGCTAGATCCCCAATCGTGACCAGCAAAGGTTGGGGTCTATCCCTGGGTTTCCTACCTGTTGGTTTCGCCCGTAAAATCTGTCCAGCGATTCTTTCCTGAGACATTCAGTTTTAAATATACTGGGTGGGTGGAATGAAACTCCCTATTTAAAATTGTTAATAAATTTATTGATCATTGGTCAATTTTCAGAAAACATGTTTTATTTTGAACATTTTGAACATTTTACAGTTTACTCAGCTGTAGAAATGAGATGATAGGGACTGGGGTCCCTATCTTTCCACTGCAAAGTGGTCGTGGAGGTGCCACGGCAAAAAAGCACCCAGCCCACACTGTAAAGTGGACATGTAGGCGCCATGGAAAAAAAAGCACCCAGCACTCATTGTAAATGAGGTTGGTGTTAGGAAGGGCATCCAGCTGTAGAAATCAAGCCAGAATCAGTTCCCGTCCCACCCTTGCAAGCAGGGAAAAGCAGACGTAAAATGATGATGAATGAATGAATGATGAATGATTTTAATAGTAGAAGTATAGTGCAGTGATAACATTCTACATAGGCACCAGTATGTCCACCAGTATTTGTAATCATCTGGGTATATCCTCAACTGACTTCATTGGGAACTCAGGTGGTATGGTGGTCAGTATATTGTGAATGTGTTCCTCCAACTGAAGCAAAGTTTTTGGTTTTAAGCTATAAACTTCTTCTTTCAACCCCGCCCGCAGGAAAAAATGGCATGGCGTTAAGTCAGGGCTTCTTGCTGGCCAATCAAGTGGACCTTGATGACCCAGCCTCCATCCTGGAAATTGGACATTGAACCACTCATTGACAGTGTGTGCAAAATAAGGAGAGGCCCATCTTGCATGAATATTGATGTTGTCCCAAGTGGTCACAGTAGGTCAAAAGTTATAAGTAATTTTCAATATTCCTTTTCTTTCCATCCACTCTTGTATGTTGTTGTTGTTGCCAATGATGATTGCTACAGTTGATTCTTTCAAAAGTCGCTGGCATCAACAAAACAGCTGATTTCATTATCACCACCTGAAGAACGCCACAGCCCTTTCAAAGTATATTTGGTAACTGAGAGACAAGAGAAAAACCCTCAGGCATCTCTTGACCATTGTTAGATAAGGCACAAATATTTAAGAATAGATTAAAGTACTGACATCTCTCTGTCAAATTCTTCTTTGCTAGAAGATGATGCAGTGAAAGGGAGAAAGAAAAGAGATTAAGAGAGTGGGAGGGAGAGAAATAGAGAAAGACTGACAAAGAGGAAGGTGAATTAAATGAGAGAGAAAAGAGAGAAGGAGAAAGAAGGATTAAGTGAGAAAGAGACTGAATGAAAACTTGAGAAGAGAAATTATGAGAGAAAAATATTATCTGAAAAACATTATCTGAAAGAGAAAGATCGAGGAGAAAGAGAGAAATAAAGAAAATAAGAAAGAGGGAGAGGGGAGAGAGAGTGGGGAGGGGGTGAAAGAGAGAAAAATATGTTCAGTGGTCAAAGAATTATTCCAATGATTAATTTCAATATTTCTCTCAATAAGCTAATTGATATCTTTAATTAATGAGATGTGGGGGTGGGGGTTGGAATGGTGAACAGGTTGATGAGGAGAATGGTAGTGAGTAGGGATGGACCTAAATAGTGGTGGTGGTGGTGGCGGTGGTGGCAGTGGTGGTGGTGCTGGTGGTGGTGGCAGTGGTGGCAGTGGTGGTGGTGGTGGTGGCAGTGGTGGTGGTGGTGGTGGTAGGGGAATGGTAGCAGGTAGAGGGTGGAACTAAGAAACAGAAAAAGACAGGGAAGAAAGAAAGAAAAAAAAAATCAAAGGAATCATCATCACCACAATGGCATCATCATCATCATCATCACCAAGGCATCATCATCATCACCACAATGGCATCATCATCATCACCACAATGGCACCATCATCACCATCACAATGGCATCATCATCATCACCACAAAGGCATCATCATCATCATCATCATCATCACAAAGGCACCATCATCATCATCACAAAGGCACCATCATCATCACCACAAAGACACCACCATCATCATCACCACAAAGGCACCATCATCATCGTTATAACTTTATCATCCACATCACCACAATGGTACCATCACCATCACCATCACCAGTCACCAGTCACCATCACCATCACCAGTCACCAGTCACCATCACCATCACCAGTCTCCATCACCATCATCATCATTCCTAACAATCTTATCACTTATAATCTCATTGTAACCATCATCACCATCATGACTATCATCATCATCAACACCAAATTTGATTGCTATGACTTTACCATCATCCACATCACCATAGTGACATCATTACCATCATCATCAAATCCCCCCCCCCTTACCTTTTCCTCATTACCATCACCATCACCATATGATAAACATCAACAGTGTCATCACAACAACAACTGTAATAACTACAACAATAACTACTACAACCACCACCACTCTTGCTACTGATACTACCACTACTACTACAACCACCACCACTACTACAACCACCACCACTCTGGCTACTGATACTACCACTACTACTACTACTACTACTACTACAACCACCACTACTACAACCACCACCACTCTGGTTACTGATACTACTACTACTACAACCACCACCACTACTACAACCACCACCACTCTGGCTACTGATTCTACCACTACTACTACTACTACTACTACAACCACCACCACTACTACTACCACCACTACTACTACCACTACTACTACAACCACCACCGCTCTTACAACTGCTACTACCACTACTACTACTACTACCACCACTCTTACTACTAGTACTACTACCACCACTCTTACAACTACTACTACTACAACCACCACCACTCTTACAACTACTACTACTACCACCACTCTTACTACTACTACCACCACTCTTACAACTACTACTACTACCACTCCAACTACTACTACCACCACTCTTACAACTACTACTACTACCACTCTTACAACTACTACAGTAACAATGAGATGAAATATTATGAATAAAAAGACAAAATTAAGACAAATTTGAATCCTTCTTAACGTCCTTCCTTCTTTCCTTCCAAACTTCTTTATTCATTTCCTAACTTCATTAATTGTTTCTACTTTAGGCACAAGGCCAGCAATTACCCAGTGTATTACTGGTACTTTATTTTATCGACCCCGTCAGAATGAAAGGCAAAGTTAACCTCGGCTGGATTTGAACTCAGATCGTAAAGGGGTGTAACTATGCTGGGTCACCGCCATCTACACTTTACCCTACCCCACATAACAAATGTCACGACCCCTGATACCCTTTACCCTACCCCACATAACACAAATGTCACGACCCCTGATACAGTTCTCTAACTAAATCATCAAGTCTACCGTTGTTTTGTGAAAAAGTTAGATGGATTTATGGGTGTAGGTTGTAGGGTTAAATTGTTCATAGTTGTGAAGGTATTTTGGGCAAGTGTCTTTTTCTATAGCCACAGGTTGACTTAGAATTAGAGTTAGTGTTGGGGTTAGAGTTAGGGTTAGAGTTAGTGTTGGGGTTAGAGTTGGGGTTAGGGTTAGGGTTAGGTGACCAATGTCTTATGAGTGAAATTTTATAGACAGAAACTGCAGAAGTCCAGCATTTATATGTTTATGTGCCCAGGCCACACTGTAATGTAATCTGTTGGTGCCATGATTAAAAGTTCCAAGTCCACACTGTAATGTGGTCGTTTTAATGACATGACAAAAAGCACCCAGTCCATACTGTAGAGTAGTCCTTTTGGTATCATGGCAAAAATCACCCAGTCTACACTGTAAAGTGATTGTGTTGGTCTCATGACAAAAATCACCCAGTCTATACTGTAAAGTGATTGTGTTGGTGTCATGACAAAAATCACCCAGTCAACACTGTAAAGTGATTGTGTTGGTGTCATGACAAAAATCACCCAGTCTACACTGTAAAGTGATTATGTTGGTGTCATGACAAAAATCACCCAGCCTACACTGGAAAGTGGTTGTGTTGGTGTCATGACAAAAATCACACAGTTCACATTGTAAAGTGGTTGTGTTGGTGTCATGACAAAAATCACACAGTTCACATTGTAAAGTGGTTGTGTTGGTGTCATGACAAAAATCACACAGTTCACATTGTAAAGTGGTTGTGTTGGTGTCATGACAAAAATCACACAGTTCACATTGTAAAGTGGTTGTGTTGGTGTCATGACAAAAATCACACAGTTCACATTGTAAAGTGGTTGGCGTTAGGAAAGGCATCCAGCAATAGAAATAAAGCCAGAAACAATTCTGTATGAGCAAGACACACACAGTCAACTGATCTGACTTGTTTCACAAAGGGACAATTCGTCTAGCCCATACTAGTTGGTGGTGGTGTATATCTGTTTAAGTATGCTTACATCTCTGTTTGTGTTTATGTACTAGACTTGAAAAATACAAGTACTGGGATTTGATATGATACCTAAATCAAGGTGGCGTTCCAGCATGGCCACAGTCTAATGGCTAAAACCAGTAAAAGTATGTGGTGCTGGTGTTCAAGCATGGCCGCAGTTTAATGACTGAAACCAGTAAAACAATGTGATGCCCTAGCATGGCCAAATTTTAATGATTGAAGCCAGTAAAAGAATCTGGTGCCCCAGCATGGCTACAGTTAAATGATTGAAGCCAGTAAAAGAATCTGGTGCCCCAGCATGGCCACAGTTAAATGATTGAAGCCAGTAAAAGAATCTGATGCCCCAGCATGGCCACAGTTAAATGATTGAAGCCAGTAAAAGAATCTGATGCCCCAGCATAAAAAAATATATAATAAATAATTAACATACACAGTTTTTCAATGAAATAATTAAAAAAAATCTAATTAAATATATAGGATATTCATTTTAAAGGTTAATTGAATTAAATATTTTTGAGAAGATTAGAGACGCAGTGAGATGTTCCTCAAGTGTTGTGGGCTGGTTGGTTGGTGGTTTGGTGGTTCGGCTCGGTGGTGGGTTGCTGGGATGGTAATTTAGTTTGTTGCTGAGTTGGAGAAGGTTAATCTGTTGTCATCATTCCAGAAATAGCAGCCAAACCTATCTATCTATCCATCCATCTATATATATATATCTATCTATATATATATATATATATATATCCATCTATCTATCCATCTCTCTATCTATCTTTCTGTCTGCTGTTTGAGATAAACTTTATCTGAAAAGATGAGGTAGTCATGGTTAGAATGCCTTTGATTCAATACAGAGATAGGTCTTGCTCGACCTGGGTTAAAATGGCTAATCTTTTAGTATTTACATTATTCTATACTTACTATTGTATTTTCACAGTAAAGGCTTTATTTTACATAATTATCTCTGTAATATCGAATCTACGAGATTTTGATGTCACTTATTTTGAGAACAATACCTTAATATAAGTATGAGCAGCCAGTTACGGCAAGTTTGAACAGAAAGAGGTGAGAGAATTCTGGTCGGATATGGCCAGTTTAAATGCTAAAGGGTTAAACAACAAAAATAGATAGAAAATATTCAAAAGGCTTATAACTTCCTTTCAGAGATTTCCTCTCACATGATATGATATGATATGATATAGTATGGTATGGTATGGTATGGTATAGTGTGGTATGGTATGGTATGGTATGGTATGGTATGATATAGTATGGTATGGTATGGTATGATATATGATATAGTATGGTATGGTATGGTATGGTATAGTATGGTATGGTATGGTATAGTATGGTATGGTATGGTATAGTATGGTATGGTATGGTATGGTATGGTACCGTAACTCCTGATGGAGTCGTAGGGGTGTCATAGTAGCAAACAGCATTTCTTAGTCATTTTAAACTTGGTGAATCCCATCTCCACTCCAGGTCTGAATACAGCAAATTTCTTCCAGAGAAGGATAGAGAGAGTAAGAGAGAATGGAAGTTGGAAAAAGATATAGAGGAAGAATCGATCCCAGTACATGACTGGTACTTTTTTTATCAATCTCGAAAGGATGAAAGGCAAAGTTGACCTCAGTAAACTACAGTGATAGAGAGGAAGTGAGAAAGAGATATAGAGAAAGAATTGACCCCAGTACTCGACTGGTACTTTTTTTATTGACCTCAAATGGATAAAAGGTAAAGTTGACCGCAGCAGAATTTGAACTCAGAGAAGAGAGAACCGGAAGAAATACCACAAGGCATTGTATCCAACATTCTAATGACTCTACCAATCCATCACCTTCTACCACACAAGATAGGATATCTTTATAAGAATTAATCAAAGGAGGTGTAGGGGTACCCATGTCATTTGCCAATTTCTCATCCCTATATTTTAATCCCAGTCAAATGTCATCGATATGATCAATGCCCTGCACCAACATCCTGTAAGACAATATCTGCTAAACAAAAAAAAATGTGCAGGAGGAGGAGAAAACTCAGATGATCAATTAAAGCAGAATGAATCATTTGCTCTTTCATTAGGACATAGTAATATCACATATGCATTGCTGAAAAGTGTCATATTTCAAATAAAAATCACTTATCACTTCAACAGTAAAATATAATTAAACAATGAAAGTCGTCACAAAGACATTATTATAATTATTATTATTATTTATTCAACTACAAGAGAAACAAATAGCACTCGATTAAGCAAAAGCAAACACCGGAAGTGGATAAAAGGTCAAACAGGAAGTCCACAAAAAATATCACTCGGATGTGAACACATGACTAACCGGGAGAGGGGGGCATCAATAGTGGTTGGAAACTTTCAACAGTTGACAGCATTTTGACAATAGTTGTTCACGCATCAAACTTCTGAGTGATGAAATGTGACCAACTGTTACCATTTATTATATACATATATATATATATATATATATATATACAGGATGTCCCACAAAAATGTATACATACCTCAACAGTACTCTAATAAATATGTGCATACATTTTTTAAGGACACTCTGTATATATACATAACATACATATATATGTGTCTATATATATATAGAGAGAGAGAGAGAGGGGCAGACAGATTTGTGTGTGTATATATATATATATATATATATATATGTCCGTGATCTCCAGCAGACAACTGATGATGGGAAATGTCCCCCGTTTGTGTTTTCCTCTTATTTCTAAATACACTTTATCCAGTAACCACACAGCTCCCTGTTTCTTCTAGAATTTATATATATATATCATCGTTGTTATATGATTTTTCATGTTGGCATGTTTTGGATGGGACTTTTGAAGGCAATGTTTTACAGCCAGACGCCCTTCTTGACACCAACCTTTTTTACACCATGCAGTGATATGTTGTTGTATCTATTCTGAACTGGATACACACGGTTATAGTACACTCTGCAAAGTGGTTGGTAATAGGAAGGGCATCCAGTTATAGAAAATCTGGTAAACAAAGGGTCAGGAGGGCTCTTTAGCTGTGTCAAGAACACGACAACTTCCCTAGTGTTGATGTCATGATAAAATGCACTCGGTAGAATACTGGATCGTCAGGGACCTGCACTCAGTTGAGTACTGGATCATCAGGGACCTGGACCATCTAGAGGTCAGAAAGGGGCTCCAATTCTGGCTGGATATGGCTGGTTTAAATGCTAAAGAGTCAAATATTCAAATTGTTAAGGTGCATGGCTTAGTGGTTAGAGCATTGGGCTTGCAATCGAAAGGTTGTGAGTTCAATTCTCAGACCGGGTGATGTGTTGTTTCCTTGAGCAAGACACTTTATTTCACGTTGCTCCAGTTTACTCAGCTCTAGAAACGAGATGATAGGGACTGGGGTCCCTATCATTAAATCACCCAAGATACCTCCAACGAGATATGCCTTGGAGGAGGCCAGCTAAACCTGCATAGGTGTGAGCTGTCACACACACAAATATTCAAATTGATCCTCTAGTGGGACATGCTCCCGATGTTGGGAATCACTTGTCTATCTAACAAGGCTGGGTAAAATTCCCGAGATCCATGGACGAGTTCTCTCCAGTGGTCTCTGTCCCTCATTATCGCTGCCATGTCCTGCGTCTCCAAGAGACCAGTGCCTGTCCTGAGGGCATCAACATATGTTAACCTCGTTCTTCCTCTTCCAGTGTGTCCATGCAGGGGCTCCCACAGGAGCACTGAGTGCAGTGTCAACTCTGGATGTCGGTGAGCATGTCCAGCTAACCTCAGTCTCCTCTATGCTACTCTAGAGCTGACCTTTGGGAGGCTCCCGTACAGCTCTGAGTTTTTCCTCCTCAGTGTATACTGATTAATGTTCAGAGCCATCCTCAGCATTCTCGTGTAGCACCCATCCACCATCTGAGTGAGTTTCTTGGTCAGTGTCCAAGTCTCAGACACGTTCACAGACTCTACTTGTCTAAACAGTTCATATTATGACCCGATCTGAGTTCAAATCCCGCCGAGGTTAACTTTGCCTTTCATCCTTATGGGGTCGATAAAATAAAGTACCAGTAATACACTGGGTAACTGCTGGCCTTGTGCCAAAAGTAGAAACAATTATGACCACATATGCTCCAGCTTGGCCAGTGGGTATCAGGATATTACCAGTGCGTGAGAGACATGAATAAGATTGTATGAATGTGACATTGCGTGATCAATAACTGATCAATAACTGATAAAATAATATCACACAATCACTTAATAGATAAAATTGAATTAAATATTATTATTTTCTTTTGTAAAATTGATTTGATTGTTTGTGAACAGGAGCGTGTGTGTGTGTGAGCGTGTGTGTGTGTGTGTGTGTGTGAATGTGAGAGTGTATGTTTGTGTGTGTACACATATACATATGTATGTGTATATGAACGTTTGTGTGAAAGTGTATGTCTGTGTGCACACCTGTGTATGTATGTGTATATGTATGTATATGTATGTGTATATGAATGTGTATGTATGTGTATATGTACGTATATGTATGTGTATATGAATGTGTATGTATGTGTATATGAATGTATGTGTATGTGTATGTATATGTATGTGTATATGAATGTGTATGTATGTGTATATGTACGTATATGTATGTGTATATGAATGTGTATGTATATGTATGTGTATATGAATGTGTATGTATATGTATGTGTATGTATATGTGTATGTATATGTATGTGCATATGAATGTGTATGTATGTGTATGTGTATATGTATGTGTATATGAATGTGTATGTATATGTATGTGTATATGAAAGTGTATGTATATGTATGTGTATGTATATGTATGTATATGTATGTGTATGTATGTGTGTGTATATGTATGTATATGTGTATATGTATGTATATGTATATGAATGTGTATGAGTATATGTATGTATATGTATGTGTATATGTATGTATATGTATATGTATGTGTATATGTATGTATATGTATGTGTATATGTATGTGTATATGAATGTGTATGTGTATATATATGTGTATATGTATGTATATGTATATGAATGTGTGTGTATATGTATGTATATGTATACACATACATATACACATATATGAATGTATATGTATGTGTATGTGTATATGAATGTGTATGTATATATATATGTGTATATGAATGCTTGTGTGAATGTGTGTGTGTGTGTATTTACATGTATGTCTGTGTGCACATGTGTGTGTTGGGTTGCTTTTAACCATATGAAACTTCTTTCAAATTTGTATGTTGTACATGTGTGTGTGTGTGTATGTGTATGCGCACGTGTCTGTGTGAGTGTGTGTGAGAGAGTGTGAGTGTGTGTGTGTGTTTCTGTATGTGTGTGTGTGTGTGTGTATTTCTGTGTGTGTGTGTGTGTGTATGTGTGTGACTATTTCTGTTTGTGTGTGTCTGTGTGTATGTGTGTCTGGGAGAGAGTGTGTGAAAGACTTTTTTTGTTTCTGTATGTGTATGTGTAACTGTTTCTGAGAGTATGTGTGTAGGAGTGTGTTTGTGTGTGTGTGACTGTTTCTGTGTATATATATGTGTGTGTGTGTGACTGTTTCTGTGTATACATATATGTGTGTGTGTGTGTGTGTGTTTCTGTGTATGTGTGTGTGTTAGACTGATATTCCAATACTCCATTAGTCC
>OZ024759.1:31763045-31788045 GCA_964016885.1 Eledone cirrhosa | reverse complement strand
GTAGTAGTAGTAGTAGTAGTAGTAGTAGTAGTAGTGGTGGTGGTGGTGGTAGTAGTAGTAGTAGTAGTAGTAGTAGTAGTAGTAGTAGTAGTAGTGGTAGTAGTAGTAGTAGTGGAGGTAGTAGTAGTAGTAGTAGTAGTAGTGGTAGTGGTGGTGGTAGTAGTATTGTTACTACTGTTAACATTATCATCATCTTTATTATTGTTATCATCAATATTGCTGCTATTATTATTATTATTATTATTATTATCAATAATATTGGAAAATAACTAACATATCAAGACAACAAGAAAGAAATATAAAAATAGTAGTACATTTAATATACATATATGTATATGTATATATATATATATATATATATATGTATATGTATATATATATACATATATGTATATGTATATATATATACATATATATGTATACATACATAAATATATATATATAGAGAGAGAGAGATTTGTTACACTTTTCATTTTGTGTTATACTAATCTATATGTGTGTATATTTGTGTGTAGATATGGATGTGTTTGTGTGTATATATTCATATATATGTGTTATTAAGGTGTGTAATACATCTTGTGTGTTTTTCCACGGTCACTTGGCTAATAAATTATCTATAGTACAATTTGTTCGGGTTACTGAATACATTTGATTCTGATCTTCGATAAATATAATTAAAGGAGATTCTATAGTAGGGGTAACATGGCTGACTTTATATACACCATATTAAGAAAATATCTAATACCCTCATCAGCTACCACCTGGACTAGATCATTGCAATTTTGAACAATCTCAGAATCAAATAAAAAAAATATTTACTCTAGTAGCCAAGACCCTAATCAACACCAGACAAGAACCCTTAACCCATCAGCTAACATAGACATAACACCACTACAGTTTATTCCACTTTAATATTTGATACAGCCATAGCTGAGATCAGAACATAGCCTAACTTAAACCCTCCTAATCAACAACAGACGAGAACCCTTAACCCATCAGCTAACATAGACATAACACCACTACAGTTTATTCCACTTTAATATTTGATACAGCCATAGCTGAGATCAGAACATAGCCTAACTTAAACCCTCCTAATCAACAACAGACGAGAACCCTTAACCCATCAGCTAACATAGACATAACACCACTACAGTTTATTCCACTTTAATATTTGATACAGCCATAGCTGAGATCAGAACATAGCCTAACTTAAACCCTCCTAATCAACACCAGACAAGAACCCTTAACCCATCAGCTAACATAGACATAACACCACTACAGTTTATTCCACTTTAATATTTGATACAGCCATAGCTGAGATCAGAACATAGCCTAACTTAAACCCTCCTAATCAACAACAGACGAGAACCCTTAACCCATCAGCTAACATAGACATAACACCACTACAGTTTATTCCACTTTAATATTTGATACAGCCATAGCTGAGATCAGAACATAGCCTAACTTAAACCCTCCTAATCAACACCAGACAAGAACCCTTAACCCATCAGCTAACATAGACATAACACCACTACAGTTTATTCCACTTTAATATTTGATACAGCCATAGCTTCTCGCTCTGATTGATTGACAAGATCCCAGACCTCATTTGCCAGCCGAGTGGGGTGGACCTCATCAAATCGGACCAAGGAAACAATGTTTCCATTGGTATTTCCATTACTGATACTATCAACCAGCTGTAACTTCTATCCATGACATAAAATAGTTTCTGGATAATTTTAGCATTCTAACTTAATAAAATTCCCAGCGGATCTCTTGGGATATTTAAACTACCTCATTAAGACAAGAGTTGCTTTGGTGTTATTTTTTTCTTCATTTATATAGAAATACACTTTAGCTTCTGTCTGTATAGTTATATATATAAACCCATGCTAGCGTGGAAGATAGACGTTAAACGATGATGATGATGATATGTATATATATAGATATATGTGGGTGTATGTATATATATGTAAATATATATATATATATATATATATGTAAATATATATATGTGTATATATATATATATATATATATATGTATATATGTGTATATGTATGTATATATGTGTGTATATATATATAAATATGTATGTATGTATGTATATGTGTGTATTTTACTCTTTTACCTGTCCCAGCCATCCGGCTGAGGCCATGCTGAGGCATCATCATCATCATTATCATCACTGTTTAATGTCCATTTTCCATCATCATCATCACCGTTTTACGTCCGTTCTTCCATGCTAGCATGGGTTAGACGGGTTGTCCTGTTGTGGGCAGTGTCCGGTCGGCTGACCTTGTCTTGCTCATACGGGAACTGATTCTGGCTTGATTTCTACAGCTGGATGCCCTTCCTACACCAACCTCATTTACAGTGGGGGCTGGGTGCTTTTTTGCCATGGCACCTCAACGACCACTTTACAGTGTGGGCTGGGTGCTTTTTTTTTTGCCATGGCACCTCCACGACCACTTTACAGTGTGGGCTGGGTGCTTTTTTGCCGTGACACCTCCATGACCACTTTACAGTGTGGGCTGGGTGCTTTTTTTTTTTGCCATGGCACCTCCACATCCACTTTGCAGTGTGGGTTGGGTGCTTTTTTGCCGTGGAACCTCCACGACCACTTTACAGTGTGGGCTGGGTGCTTTTTTTTTTTGCCGTGGCACCTCCACGTCCACTGTGCAGTGTGGGCTGGGTGCTTTTTTGCCGTGGCACCTCCACGACCACTTTACAGTGTGGGCTGGGTGCTTTTTTTCCATGGCACCTCAACGACCACTTTACAGTGTGGGCTGGGTGCTTTTTTGCCGTGGCACCTCCACGACCACTTTACAGTGTGGGCTGGGTGCTTTTTTGCCGTGACACCTCCATGACCACTTTACAGTGTGGGCTGGGTGCTTTTTTTTTTTGCCATGGCACCTCCACATCCACTTTGCAGTGTGGGTTGGGTGCTTTTTTGCCGTGGAACCTCCATGACCACTTTACAGTGTGGGCTGGGTGCTTTTTTGCCGTGACACCTCCATGACCACTTTACAGTGTGGGCTGGGTGCTTTTTTTTTTTGCCATGGCACCTCCACATCCACTTTGCAGTGTGGGTTGGGTGCTTTTTTGCCGTGGAACCTCCACGACCACTTTACAGTGTGGGCTGGGTGCTTTTTTTTTTTGCCGTGGCACCTCCATGACCACTTTACAGTGTGGGCTGGGTGCTTTTTTGCCATGGCACCTCCACGACCACTTTACAGTGTGGGCTGGGTGCTTTTTTGCCATGGCACCTCCACGACCACTTTACAGTGTGGGCTGGGTGCTTTTTTGCCGTGGCACCTCCACGTCCACTTTACAGTGGGAGGGGATGGGGGCGTATTGTCTTTATGCTTCGGCTTCAACTTGAAGCATATATATATATAAATGTGTGCGTGTGTAATTATCTCCATCACTAAATTCTAATCAATGACCTAATCTGACCCCTGTCTCTACTTACAGGTCCAGTAACAAGTCACTAAAACCTCACAACAGAACTAAACATGCAGGTTTGTTGGTCGGTAGCGTTCCTCTTCCTATGCCTCACAGGATTCTACCTTGTCCAAGCCCAGATTTCAGAAGCTACGGTAGACACTGAAGATTCCATGGATCATGGTTAGTATTCTATAATTCATCATCATCATCATTGTCATCATCATCATCATCGTCATCATCATCACTGTCATCCTTTTACATCAATTTTTTTTTTTCCATCCTTGCATGGGTTGGACAGGTCTTTTCCAGTCCAACACAGCTTCCATCCACTCGTTGTGTTCCTTGGTCATCCTTTCTGGGTGATCAGCTCTCACCAACTCTGCTCAAGTCTTCCTTGGTCTTCCTCTACTGCAGCTTCCTTCCACTAGGATCTCTTGGCACATCTTCACTCAATGTTGATCATACATTAGCATCACATGTCCATACAGTGTAGAGAGTGTGAGTGAGGGAGAGTGAGAGAGGTAATGAGATGGAGAGGGAGTGAGAGAAGGAGTGAAAGTGAGAGGGGTGGGAGGGAGTGAGAGAGGGTAATAAGAGATAGATGAGAGAGGTAGAGAGAGAGGGACAATGGGAGATAGGTAGAGAGAGAGAGACAATGGGAGAGAGAGAGAGGCAAAGAGAGAGAGAGCAATAAGGAGAAATAGAGAATGAGATAAACAGTGGGGGAGGAATAGGAGGGGAGAGAGGGGGATAAGAAGAAAAAGAGTGAGAAACGGATAGGGAGAAACAGAGTGAGAGAATGAGAGGTATATGGAGAGACAAGGTGAGAGAGAGAGAGGTATATGGAGAGACAAGGTGAGAGAGAGAGAGGTATAGGGAGAAACAGAGTGAGAGAATGAGAGATATATGGAGAGACAAGGTGAGAGAGAGAGAGGTATATGGAGAGACAAGGTGAGAGAGAGAGAGGTATATGGAGAGACAAGGTGAGAGAATGAGAGGTATATGGAGAGACAAGGTGAGAGAATGAGAGGTGTATGGAGAGACAAGGTGAGAGTGAGAGAGAGAGAGAAAAGCAGGCAGAAATTACTGTGATTGGAAATTAACCCTTTAGCATTTACATTATTCTATATTTACTATTGTATTTTCACGGTACAAGCTTTATTTTGCATAATATCTCACATAATATTGAATCTACGAGATTTTGATATTATTTATTTTGAGAACAATACCTTAACATCAGTATGAGTGGCCAGTTATGACTGGTTTAAACAGAAAGAGGTAAGAGAATTGTGGCCGGATAAGGCCGGTTTAAATGCTAAAAGGTTAACTGAATGGGTAAAACACTGAACTGTCCTTTACTATCTTGATGTGGACTATAAAATCACATTTGAGCTTTGAATTATTCTTTGTCTTATATGGCTGTGTCATCAGCTTGTCAAAACTATTTTACATATATATAGATATCATCCTCATCATCATTGATAGACATTAAACAATGATATTATATATATATATATGAGGTTAGCTGGACATGCTCACCGACATCCATAGTTGACACTGCACTCAGTGCTCCTGTGGGAGCCCCTACATGGACACACTGGAAGAGGAAGACCAAGGTTAACATATGTTGATGCCCTAAGGACAGACACTGGTCTGTTGGAGACGCAGGGCATGGCAGCGATAATGAGGGACAGAGACCGCTGGAGAGAACTCGTCCATGGATCTCAGGAATTTTACCCGCCCTGTTTAGGTTCACTTCTGTGTCGAGGTGTAGAGCTAGACAGAGTGTATTATATGTGTGTGTGTGTGTATATAGATATATATATATATATATATATATATATATATATATATATATATATTGTAGAGCTGGAGAGAGAAATCTCTAGAAACAAAGAACTTAGAATAAAAATTGCCGTTCTAGAGAAATGTCAGGAGTTATCTCTAGTATCTCTTTATGGTATTTTTTCTCTGACTTATCTCCTCCTTTTATATGATTTATTCACTGAGATTATTTTATTGCCACCTACCTGTCGAAATAGCTGAAATATCATTGTTTTGCAGATTTTTGTTAGCATATTTTTACATAACAATCCACCCCAAACTGTTATCATCCTGTGCTGTCAATAATTTTTTCCTGTGAACCCTTTGTGGTTAATAAATAAATCATCATTATCATTATCATTATTACTATTATCGGTAGAGTGTTGGACAATATGCTTTGCAGCATAGAGTTGCGTTTCTTTAAGTTCTGAGGTCAAATCCTGCCAAGATTAACTTTGCCTTTCGTCCTTACAGGGTTGATAAAATAAAGCACTAGTAACGTACTGGGGTCAATTTAATCGACTTTCCCCTCCCCCCAAAATTGCTGACCTTGTGCCTATACTAGAAATCATTATTATTATTATTATTATTGTTCTTTGAGTCTCAGTCATTGATGTTAGTTAACTGGAAAGTTTGTTGAAATGAACATCAAGCCACTACCTGCAGCCTCAGATATTCAGGATGTATTGGAGGGTTCTTGCTGTTCCCAGCAAGCATGCCTTTTGAAGCGTTCCAAAAAGCGTGGCGGGGCCAATTTTCTTTAACCATCCTTGGAAACTTTTTGAGATAGTACCTAGTGCACCTATGACAATTGGGACCACTTTGACTTCATGGCAGTTCCAAATCCTTTTTACCTCCCACTTTAAGTCCTGGTATCGGTTAATTTTCTCCCTCTCCTTCTCTTGTACTCTCGTGTCGAATGGGCAAGCTACATCCACAATCAGGCACGATCTTTGTTCCTTGTCCAAAACCACCAGGTCAGGTCTATTGTGTTCCAGTTTCTTGTCCGTCTGTATCCTAAAATCCCACAGCACCTTCACCTGATCGTTTTCTATCACCGACTCTGGCTTATGCTCATAGCACTTCTCAAAATGAGGTAAATTGTTTACTTTGCATAGGTTATTATCATTATTATTATCATTATTATTATTATTATCTTTTTTTCTCCCCCATTTATTTAGATATAACCGAAAAATCCATTACAGCGGCCAACAAATCCGAAATACTAACAACAAGCCCGAAAGTGGACACTGGCATGAAAGCTGATCCAGAATCCAGGCCCGACAACAGCAACACCACTCTGACGGCTGGGGTTGAAACCACACACGTGACCACCGCCGTTGTCACTGCCACCACCATCGCTGCCTTAACTCTTATGTCAGCCCTAACAACTTCCGGCCGGTTTTATTAACAAATTCATTACATACAATACTCATATATATTTAAGCTTTTTAATTATCTAGGGATTTTTTTTTTAATTATTAATTAATTTTTTTTCGTTATTAATTATTATTTAATTATTACACATTTTATTATTATTATTATTATTATTGGGTTCTAATTGAGGAACAAGGCCAACAGTTAGGGGGGGGGGGGGGGGAGTTGATTATACCGACCCAGAATATGACCGGTACTTGATTTTATTGATCCCTTAAGGATGTAAGTTGACCTCAGCAGGATTTGAACTCAGAGAGCCATGGTCGACGTTGCCTTTCATCCTCACAGAGGTTGATAAAATATCATACCAGTTAGGTACTGGGTTCATCTAATCGATTTTCCCATCTCCTCAAAAATTGCTAGCCTTGTGCCTAAATTAGAAACCATTATTATTATTTTGTTATTAGGGCTGTGGATTTGGCAGACTCGGCAGAGCATCAGACAAAATTCCTTGTCAAATTTAGTTATGTCACTTTACATTTTGAGTTCAAATCCTGCCGAGGTCAACAAACTTTACTTTTCATCTTTCCGGCAGTCAAGATAATAAAGTACCAGTCACATACTGGGATCAATATAACAGATTGTCCTTTCACTCCCTCCTTCATTCCCCACCCCACTCTCTCCAAATTTCTGGCCTTGTGTCGATATGCGAAATATTAAGGATGGTGGCAAGGTAGAATCGCTAGAGCGTCAAACTAAATGCCTTGCAGTATTTGGTTATGACCCTTTATGCTATGAGTTCAAATCCCACCAAGGTCGACTTTTGCCTTTCAATTCTTTTAGGGTCAAAAAAATAAAAGTACCAGTCAAATACTGGTGTCAATGTAAATGATTTATACCCTCTCCCCTTGTGTCCACATAAGTAACTACAAATAGTATTATTATTATTAATTTTCTGAAGAAATTATGTAATGCTTTAAGTTATATATATATATATATATATATATATATATGTTATATATATATATATATGCAAACCTGTGTGTGTGTGTGTGTGTGTGTATATATATCTCAGCAAACCTGCATATGTGTGTATGTGTGTATATATGTATATATATATATATATATATATATATATATATATATATATCATTGAGTATTAGTTTGTGTCAAAAAACTAAGACAACTTGTCCTCTGTACTCAACAGAACGTAAGAGCGTACATAAGGGAGTTGCAGGACCCTCAGCCTGTCTGGCAGGTCCAGTAGCTCAGCTTCAGTACAGACTTGGTCTATGTAGACCCATCCAAACCTTGCTAGCAGGGTAAAGCGGATGTTAAACAATGATGAGGATGATATATATATATATAAGCATATATATATATAAGCATATATATATATATATATATATATATATGCTTTTTGGAGTTTTACGAATGAACTTTAGGTTTAAGTATATTTTTCTCATCAGAAGCTGATATTTGAAACAAATGTACTTCCGTGAAACTCCAGGATGTAAACAAATTTAACCACTCCACGTATTTTGAGTGTGTTAATGTATGACTGGTCTACTTAATCTTAGGGTTAAAGTAACCTATGATCAATATATATATATATATATATATATATATATATATATATATATATATATATATATATACTTATATATACACATATCATATATACATATATATATATATATTCACATATACATAAAATATACATATATATGAATACATATTCACATACACATAAAATATACATATACATATATACATACATATATATATAAATATACATAATCTTGTGTTTCTTTATTGTGCTATTGGCAAATTTATTTTCTAGGAAATTCTTATGTCTGTGCTTTTAAATGAAGAAAAAATAAATACAGGAAAAAAAAATTTTATTTGGGTGTGGGGAGATGGAAAGAGTATGGAATCATACTTTTGAAATATAAATAGGATTTAAAAAATAAATAAAATAAAGGAAAGGAATTGTTAGGAAAGTTTGGTTAGGGTGTAGGATATCTAGGGTGTACCTTACATTTTTTTTTTACTACTTTAATATCTGAACAAGTATATAACACTCCTACACGGACACTGAGATAGCTGTGATATAATCACAGTTTAATGTTGGTCGTATAATCCCAGCAGAGAAACCCCACTGCCAACAAGGAAGCGTTTCTGCTCTTTTAAGTTAAGGGCCGAAACATTTGCTTAAGGGGACGGGGTTTCTTTTCTGAAGACCTTCTGCTGTCCAGCTCTCCTGAAAGTTTCTTACCGCTCTAAACAAGATTCTGAGGTAGCTGTGATAGGATCGCAGCTTAATGTCGATCACATGATCCCAGCAAGATTATATCTATGTTTATTAAACAGGTTGTCCCTAAAGACTGGATACATAAGCAAAATGCACATTTTCAATACATTAAAGAAAATTTCAACATCATTTTATTTGATTGAAATATCGATAAATAATATCATCAATATGATTTCAAACATTTGCGATACAAAGCTTGATGCACTTTGCTAGGTATACGTGAAACCTGATACACTTTGCTACGTACATATGAAGCTCGATGCATTCACTCCATGTTTCTGTTCAGACTTTAGAGTCACCCTGTACATAAACATATTATATTTGAATATATGGATTCATGTAAACCACCTCAAGTATTTGGTTTGTCCAGCATATATATATATATATATATATATATATATATATATATATATATTAATAATGATAATAACTATAAGAATAATGAGCAGGAATGAAGTATCAATATAACATCAGTATGTTTATTCACATGTGACGCGTGTTTCACGATCGAACGGCTCAAGGTAAGATCAGTAGTGACTGGGGGCCCCGACTCTGGAATCGATAGCTCATCAGACTTATGTATGTATGTATGTATGTAATAACTCAGATTAGCTCATTAATTAACTGATAATTAATTACTCTACTAACCATTACAGAAGAACTTGGGATTATATACAAAGTAAGGGAAGACAAGCTAAAATGTAACAACAACAACAACAATATTAAATTCTCTCTTGAACAAAATTAATTGAAGAAAAAAATTAAAAAATTAAAAACTTTTTTACAAAAAAATAAATAATTAAATAAATAATGTAATGGATTTAATGTGATTTAATTTCTTTTATGGTTTTTATTAAAAAAATAATAATAAAAGGATGAAAATACTAAAATACTTTGGTCTTGTTATTTTCTTTTTGTGTGTTTGTATGTTTTCTTTGATTCCTGGAGAAGGTTTGTGGCTTAGTGGTTAGAGTGCTCAAGTCACTATCGTAAGATCATATCGATGCATTGTACCCTTGAGCAAGACACTTTATTCCACTCAGCTATCAAAAAATTAAATGTACCTATACTTCAAAGAGTCAGTCTTGTCACACACAGTATTATATTGAATGTCTCTATAGAGAACTATATTAACCCTTTCGCATTTAAACCGGCTGTATCTGGCCAGAATTCTCTCACCTATTTTCGGTTCAAAATGGCTGAAACCAGCCACTCATACTGACGTTAAGGTATTGTTCTCAAAATAAATAATATCAAAATATCATAGATTCGATATTATGGGAGATAATTATGTGAAATAAAGTCTTTACAACAAAAATACAATAGTAATTATAGAGTAATGTAAATGATAAAGGGTTAACACTTTACCATTTACATTACTCTATATATACTATTGTATTTTTGTTGTAAAGACTTTATTTCACATAATTATCTCACATAATCTATTTAAAGCTGTATACTGCTATGGTACGACCACACTTGGAATTCGCATCATCAGTCTGGAACCCCTATCTTGCTCAGAACATTGACCTCCTGGAAACTGTTCAGAGACGTGCAACCAAGCGCATACCCTCCATCAGACACCTACCATACTCTGAACGCCTTGCTTCCCTGGGCATGGATTCATTGAAGCTCTGACGTCTGGCAATGGACTTGGTAAACACCCACAAAGTTATTAACCATCTCGCCAACTGCAACCCTGAGCGCCTCTTTGATCTCCATGTGTCTAACACACGTGGACATGCCTACAAAATCAGAAAACAGCACAGCTCCCATGACTTTCGGAAACATTTTTTCACGCTCAGAGTTGCTGAAGCATGGAACAAACTACCTGCATCCTTTAAAACCCTCATGCTTCCCGAAATTTGCCAAAATTACACCTGATGTACCCCTTCCATACGCATGCACAGATGTGTATATCATGACTCATGCACTGTTCATTTTCCTGACGCTTGTACATTACCCTATGTACTATACATACACTTTTTGATGAGTTGTAGTGCACCTGAGCACTGTACACAATATTTTCATTATTATCATTATTATTATAATATCGAATCTATGATATTTTTATATTATTTATTTTGAGAACAATACCTTAATGTCAGTATGAGTGACCAGTTATGACCGGTTTGAACAGAAAATAGTGGAGGTCAATCAAGGAGGGGTTCCTCCGGTAGGAGTGAAAAGATGGCTCTGGATTGTGTGTGTGTGACGGCATCACCCTGGGTCGGTTGAACCAGCTCCGTCCAACGAATTTACCGTATCCCGAATGAAGGCCAACCAAGCACAACGGCTCGATAACTATCGAAGATATGAGTGTCAGCCATTTGTGGTTCCATTGCCGAACCCCACACAGGTGTGGGCCTAAGATCAACTCAGTGTCTTGCCTCACCATCCTAAGCCACGGTTTCAGTTGGCCTCCATGACATTTCCTCCATCCCAACGGAGGAGATGAACCAATGGCTTCGCAGATGATGTTGCCCGGTTGTCGACGGAGAGCATGACCAAGCCAGCGAAGACGCCTCGTGAGAAGGGCTTGGTGGAGGGAGGAGATTTTGCAGCATGCACTGATTGCAGAATTCGAGATGAATTGTTACCAGCGAACATGAAGGATGCAGCATAAACAATGATGGTCAAACACTTCGAGTTTGTGCATGTCCTCTGCTCTCAGTGGCCAGATTTTGCAGCCGTATAGCAGGATTGTTCGGACAAGGGCTTGGTAGATCCGAATTTTGGTGGTCAGTTTAATTTCATGTCTGCTCCACAGCCAAGTGCTTAGATGACAGAAGGCGAGGCGAGCGTTCCCGGTGTGACCATTTATATCCTCAACTCCTTGGCCTGTTGCAATGACTATAGAACCTAGGAACTTAAAGCGATCAACCTCTTCAAGGGTCTCTCCGTCAAGGACAATCGGTTGTTTTTCAACGGGTATGAAACCTGCAGTTAGCAGCTTGGTCTTCTGTGCATTCACTTTGATGCTGAGTTTGGAGGCGAAGAACTGTAGATTATCGAATGCTGACTTGACGTCTGTAAAGCTTTCTCCCAGAATGGCTATATCGTCAGCATAGTCCTGGTCTGACAGCACGAAATTACAGCCCACTGTGACACCAGGAAAGTTCATGAGCGCATGGGTGGTGACCCAATCAATAGCATAATTGAACAAAGTAGGCGACAGAACACAGCCTTGTCGAATGCCAGAGCCGGATGTCGAAGAACTGGGATTCTTGACCATAACCGCGGACCTTAGTGCGGGTAGAAAGATATTAGTAGGATTTTAGCAGGTCAAGGAGTTTCGGTGACATATCATCATCATCATTTTACGTCCGCTTTTCCCTGCTTGCAAGGGTTGGTGGGTCCTATTCAGCACAGCATCTCTCCACTCGTCATGGTCCTTCGTCATCTCCTCGGTGAGTTTCAGCAATCTGAGGTCTGCTCTCACCACCTCCACCCATGCTTAACCCTCCAAAGGGCTCCACGATCGACTGAATCAAAAGCAGCGACAAAATCTATGAAGCAAGACGAGGATCTTTTGCTGATAGCACCAGCA
The DNA here is from genome assembly GCA_964016885.1 of Eledone cirrhosa. NCBI lineage: Eukaryota > Metazoa > Mollusca > Cephalopoda > Octopoda > Eledonidae > Eledone > Eledone cirrhosa. The sequence goes on along the minus strand of OZ024759.1, from coordinate 31,775,530 downwards.
ATGCTCAAGCACCCGACGCAGCGTGAAAATCTGATCTGTACACCCTCGACCAGGACGAAAACCACATTGATTTGGCGTTGATTTTGAAATCGTTTTAGCAATATGGTAGCGAATATCTTAGCTGCAATCTCGATTAGGCTTATACCGCGGTAGTTGCTGCAACAGTGTTTATTGCCTTTCTTGAAAAACGGAAGCAGAATAGCATCGCTCCAATCTTGCGGGAGGCTTTCGGATTCCCAGACACGGACAATGATTTTGTGAAGGAGCAGGGCTAATATGTCAGTAGAGTGTTTAAAAATCTCAGCAGGAATACCATCTTCTCCAGGCACCTCGTTGTTTTTTTAGTTTTCGAAGTGTCAGAGATTTCAGTTATTGTCGGCGGAGTGGTGTCACAATCGTATGCACAAGCAGGGATGCTTGCCATTTGAGGTATTTGAGAAGTTTTGAATCAACAGGTGTACACCAGTGTAAAGTGGTGTGTATGTGTATATATATATGTGTGTATGTTAGTGTGTAATTGAATTATTAAAACCTTATGGAATTGACTCTATGTGTGTGTGTATCTGTTTGTGTGTGTGTTTATTTTTTATTTTGTCTTTATACTGTTGTTGGTGGTGGTGGTGGTGGTGGTAGTGGTGGTGTTGTTGTTATTGGAGGTGGTGGTGGTGGTGGTGGAGGTGGTGTTGTTGTTATTGGAGGTGGTGGTGGTGGTGGTGGTGTTGACGATGGTGATGGTAGTATTATTAGTGGTAGTGGTGATGCTGTTGGTGGTGGTAGTGGTCTTACTGTTGTTGGTGGTGGTGATGGTGCTGCTGCTATTGTTGGTGGTGGTGATGCTGCTGCTGTTGTTGTTGGTGATTCTGCTGCTGTTGGTGGTGATGGTGCTGTTTCTGCTGCTGTTGGTGGTGGTGGTGGTGATGCTGCTGCTGCTGTTGGTGGTGGTGGTGATGCTGCTGTTGGTGGTGGTGGTGGTGATACTGCTGCTGTTGGTGGTGGTGGTGGTGGTGGTGGTGATGGTATTATTGGTAGTAACTGTGATGCTGCTGATGCTGCTGCTGCTGTTGGTGGTGGTGGTGATGCTGCTGCTGTTGGTGGTGGTGGGGGCGATGGTAGTGAAGCTGGTAGTGGTGATACTGCTGCTGTTGGTGGTGGTGATTGTGATGCTGCTGCTGTTGGCGGCGGTGGTGGTGATGCTGTTGCTGTTGGTGGTGGTGGTGGTGGTGATGGTACTATTGGTAGTAACTGTGATGATGCTGCTGTTGATGGTGGTGCTGGTAGTGAAGCTGCTGTTGGTAGTGAAGGTGGTGGTGGTGATACTGCTGCTGTTGGTGGTGAAGGTGGTAGTGCTGCTGTTGTTGTTGCTGTTGTTGTTGTCTAATCAAACCCTCAATGAATCATTCCTTCATATAATCATGGCTGACATTACATGACTATCACATAACTCACTCTATCATGTCTGATGCCATCAATCAACAACTCATTGCCTTACCCCCTCCCCATCACTATCCCCCCCTCTCCCTCACTCTCTCTCTCCTTCTATATATATATCTCACTCTCTCACTATATATATATATATATATATACACACATGTATATATATATCTATATATACACATACATATATATATATATCTATATATCTATATATACACACACATATATATATATATATATATATATATATATATACACACACACATATATATATATATATATATATATATATACACACACACACATACAGATATATATATATATACACACACACACATACAGATATATATATATATACACACACACACAGATATATATATATATCTATATATCTATATATACACACACACATATATATATATATATATATACACACACACATACAGATATATATATATATATATATATATACACACACACACATACAGATATATATATATATATATTATATATATAGATCTCTCTCTCTATATATATATATATATATATATATATATATATATCTCACTCTCTCACTATATATATATATATACATATATGTATATATATATAGTCTAACCCATGCTAGCGTGGAATGTGGACGTTAAACGGCGATGATGTTGATATATATATATATATATATATCTCACTCTCTTTTCCTCTCTCCATATATATATATATTTCTCACTCTCTCTCTCTCTCTATATATATATATACACACACAGATCTCACTCCCTCTCTCCATATATATATATATTTCTCACTCTCTCTCTCTCTATATATATATATACACACACAGATCTCACTCCCTCTCTCCATATATATATATATTTCTCACTCTCTCTCTCTCTATATATATATATACACACACAGATCTCACTCCCTCTCTCCATATATATATATATTTCTCACTCCCTCTCTCCATATATATATATATTTCTCACTCCCTCTCTCTCTCTATATATATATATACACACACAGATCTCACTCCCTCTCTCCATATATATATATATTTCTCACTCTCTCTCTCTCTATATATATATATACACACACAGATCTCACTCCCTCTCTCCATATATATATATATTTCTCACTCTCTCTCTCTCTATATATATATATACACACACAGATCTCACTCCCTCTCTCCATATATATATATATTTCTCACTCTCTCTCTCTCTATATATATATATACACACACAGATCTCACTCCCTCTCTCCATATATATATATATTTCTCACTCTCTCTCTCTCTATATATATATATATACACACAGATCTCACTCCCTCTCTCCATATATATATATATTTCTCACTCCCTCTCTCCATATATATATATATTTCTCACTCCCTCTCTCCATATATATATATATTTCTCACTCTCTCTCTCTATATATATATATATATACACACACAGATCTCACTCCCTCTCTCCATATATATATATATTTCTCACTCTCTCTCTCTCTATATATATATATATACACACAGATCTCACTCCCTCTCTCCATATATATATATATTTCTCACTCCCTCTCTCCATATATATATATATTTCTCACTCCCTCTCTCCATATATATATATATTTCTCACTCTCTCTCTCTATATATATATATATATACACACACAGATCTCACTCCCTCTCTCCATATATATATATATTTCTCACTCTCTCTCTCTCTATATATATATATATTATATATATATAATATATATATATATATATATATATTTCTCATATTTGAATGCGTCTGTGTGTGTATATATATATATTTATATATATATATATATATATATATATATATATATATATGTATATATGTCTGTGTGTGTATGTGTATCTTTCTATCCATATGTAAATACCTCCCTCTCTCCCTATATATATATATATATCACTCCCCCCACTACCACCACCACCCCTCTCATCTCATCTGTTATGTATGTCTCTATCTTACATCACAATATCACTGAGTCAGCAACAATCCTTCATATTCTTGGTGAATCATTGCATTGTTGTTGTTGCTGTTGTTACTGCTGCTGTAGTTGTTGTTGTTGTTGTTGTTGTTGTTACTGCTGCTGTAGTTGTAGTTGTTGTTGTTGTTGTTACTACTGCTGTAGTTGTTGTTGTTGTTACTGCTGCTGTAGTTGTTGTTGTTGTTACTGCTGCTGTAGTTGTTGTTGTTGTTGTTGTTGTTACTACTGCTGTAGTTGTAGTTGTTGTTGTTGTTACTACTGCTGTAGTTGTTGTTGTTGTTACTGCTGCTGTAGTTGTTGTTGTTGTTACTGCTGCTGTAGTTGTTGTTGTTGTTGTTGTTGTTACTACTGCTGTAGTTGTTGTTGTTACTGCTGCTGTAGTTGTTGTTGTTGTTACTGCTGCTGTAGTTGTTGTTGTTGTTGTTGTTGTTACTACTGCTGTAGTAGTTGTTGTTGTTACTGCTGCTGTAGTTGTAGTTGTTGTCGTTGTTACAAACATTGAATCACTGTCCTTATTACCAATGAATCATCACTATTCCGGCACTTTCTCTCATTCTCTCTGAGTACCTCTCTCTCACTCTCTCTCTGATTCTCTCCGAGTACTTTTCTCTCTCTCTCTCTCTCTCTCTCTCTCTCTCTCTCTCTCTCTCTCTCTCTCTCTGATTCTCTCCGAGTACTTTTCTCTCTCTCTCTCTCTCTCTGAGTACGTTTTTCTCTCTCTCTCTGAGTACGTTTTTCTCTCTCTCTCTGATTCCCTCCGAGTACTTTTCCCTCTCTCTCTCTCTCGCTCTCATTCGCTCTCTTGAAGTACTTTTCCCTCTCTCGCTCTCATTCGCTCTCCCCAAGTACTTTTTTCTCTCTCTCCCCCCCACCATACACACATAAAACTACCCCAATTCCATCACCACCATTCCTTATCTACTCCTAGTTTTCTAAGAGCCCACCAGACTATGGCACAGGAGACTCTGTCAAAAGCTTTTTCCAGATCAACAACGGCCAGGTAGAGCAGCTTACCTTTAGCAAGGTACCATTCTTGCAGCTGCTTCACCAAGAAGAGGGCATCTGTGGTGCTTTTGCCTGGTACTTGGTCCCTAATCAGTTATGCTATAACTCTTTCTGTTACTTTCATCACCTGGCCCATCAACAGGACCTTGATTCAGGGGAGTACCAGGTGACAAGCCCCCCCACCATAAGCAATTTATGGTCCTTTAAGAATCAACAAATGTTGGTTTGTCCCCCTCACATTTTTAAGGCAAACAAGGCCTCTGCCTCTATAGATTTCTCTATCTAGTGCATCACCCTTACACTTGTAACATTTGACAATGATGCTGCTAATCGAATCATTCAGTATCACACCATCTAGTATTACTTGGTTTACAATGAATACATAGCAACGAGTGGAAGGAACGAAAAAGGTGAGGATTTAAATTGAAGAAGGGGTTAATATATGAAGGACTGATAAATATCAAGGGATAGAATGAAAAAGGTGATGATTTATATTGAGGAGGGGGTTCATACATGGAAAAATGAATACTTGGCAAAGGATAGAATGTATAAATAAGGCGAGGATTTAAATAAATGAAGGCGTTAATACATGGTAAAATGAGTACGTCGCGATGGATAGAATGAATAAGAATTAATACAAAATAATATAAAATAAAATATAAAATAAATTAAATAAATTAAAATGAATATAAAATAAAATATAAAATTCAATTAAATAAAAAATTAAAAAAAAAAAAAAAAAAAAATATATATATATACAAGTGGAAGCTTAGTAAAATCGAAGCTTTGGCTGTAGGCAAGCAAAGTCGACCTACAATAGGAATGAGTTAGCAAAGCACTCAATAAGGGTAGGTCCTTAGAGTAATAACATACATTTAAATAGCTTGACAAATTGAACATTGCGGTAGGCAAAACCCAACCATACAATACCAAAGTAATGAAAGAACTAATGCTTTGATAAACAAAAAAATGTATCAAAGTTTGTGATTTGTACAAAACAAATAAAAAAATTAATCCAATTATTGAGTGCATTGCAAAAGCTGGAAGTAAATATTGACCAATCAGATACAGCGCGAAGCGAGAGTGAAAGTAAAATCGACCAATCAGATGACGCGAAGCGAAAATGAAAGTAGGATCATCAACTAATCATATATGATACAATACAACAGTGGAAAGAAAATGGGGTTACAGGACCCCATTTCTTTCAAAAAAATATAATAAACAGTCCTCTTACTTGCAAGGTGATCGAGGGGATTGGAACCCTGATCAGATTCTTGAGTTGTCCTCCTCCTCGTGATGGTGTAACAATAATATAGCCATACTATATCTAGGCTGGATTTCCAGATGTTGTTGAAATTTTATATTCAAAAGCGAAGGCATGGTTGTATGATTAAGGGTTAATGGTTCTAACCCGTTACTGTATGGCTAGAACCCCTTCAGTAAGTACTTTCTAGGATAGTATATATATATATATATATATATATATGGTCGTGTAGGTGTCACAACAAAAAAACACACAGTCCACGCTTTAATGTGGCCGTGTAGGTAACACGGTAAAAAGCTCCCAGTCCACACTGTAAATGTGGTTGGTGCTAGGAAGGGCATCCAGCCGTAGAAAACCTGCCAGATAGTCCTATACGAGCGAGACATGGTCACCCGACCAATCTTGCTTCAAGTGGGACAACTCCCGTTTAAACCATGCTAGCATGGAAGATAGACGTTAAACGATGATGATATATATATATATATATCTATCATCATCATCGTTTACACACCCATATATATATATATTTGCTCTACGGTTCTTATATATTTGATTATTTATCCTTATCGAGCCCTCTTTGGATTTTAGTCTTCAAATTTATTATTATTACTATATATATATAAATATATATATGAAAAGATTCAGGACCCCGACGGCTGAGCTCTGGCTGTTTCGATAGCTAGATCTGAACTTGGATATATATATATATATATATATATATATATATATATATATATGCCTACGTCCCCAATTTCGAAAACATCTTCCCTACCCCTCCTAAGTTTCCAACCTTCTCTAAAAAGTGACCCCCCCCCCTGGAGCCATGATAAAAGAGCCCAGCCTACACTATAGGGGTTGTGTAGGTGTCATGACAAAAGGCACCCGGATCACACTGTAAATGAGGTTGGCGTTAGGAAGGACATCCAGCTGTAGAAATCAAGCCAGAATCAGTTGTGTGTGAGTGAATCACAGTCCTCCAGCCTGATCCCTCACAAAGGGGAATCCTGTCCTGCCCATGCTAGCGTGGAAGATGGACATTAAACGATATATCTGTGTGTGTGAATGTGTAAATGTATATATACCAGCATGGAAAAGTGGGCATAAAAGCAGGAGGGGCATCCAGCTGTGGAAAACTACCTCAAGTAATCTTATCCAACCCATGCCAATATAGAAATGTTAACCCTAATATATGATCATACCTGCGCTTATGAATTATTTCAACAAGAGAAATGATAAAATCTTTTGAACCAACAAAAACATTTTTGTTGGTTCATAAATATTTTTTAATCATTTCCCATAATTAGTAATAACATTCACAATAATACAAAGAGCCGGTAGATTTTAATTATTTTTAAAATATTGCTAATTATAATATATGTTCTGATTTACTTACTTAAAAGGTAACTAACCTTTTCAGGGACGCTGTGGTAGAGGTATTCCACGGCAGACTTAGCCAGAGGTTATGAAATCTGATCTCAGCAGTGTAAACCTCACAAAGGAGGGAACACAAATGGATGCAAGATATGGTAGAGGTATTCCGAGATAGACTTAGGCAGAGGTTATGGAAGCTGATCTCACCTGGGTGAGAAAAATGTAAAGGAACAGTGAGGTAGAGGTATTCCATGGTAGACTTAGGCAGAGGTTATGGAAGCTGATCTCACCTGGGTGAGAAAAATGTAAAGGAACAGTGAGGTAGAGGTATTCCATGGTAGACTAAGGAAGAAAGATTGAGAGGACTCTTTTGTCTTTTGTTCTGTCGAGGACTTGACAACCTCTCTAGAGATGATACCACAATAAAATGTATTCATCACACTATATAAAGAGCTTGACCATCAACTGGAGATAGTATAGTGTAGTATAGAGTGGAATGAACCCCATTGTTGAGGACATAATATCCATCCTAGATTCATGTGGAGGGAAAAATGTGGTACAGGTAAGCCAAGAAAGACTTGGGCTGAAATGGGAGAGAAAACCTGTTCAATCCATGCGAGCAAATATGGAAAAACATATATATATATATATATATATATATATATATCCAGGGAGTGTAATGCGGAGTTACTGTAGGTTCACCTAGGTGAGCACTCATTCTGTCATTACCACTAAATAGGTCCGATGAGCCATTGATTACAGAGTCGGGCTAGATCGATACAGATCAAACCTTGAGCTGATCGCTGGTGAAACGCACATCACCAACCAATAAACGTAATGAAGGAGTAACCACTCGTCCTTGTTTTATTTTATTATATATATATATATATATATATATATATATATATATATATATATATATATATATATATAGTTGCTGATAATAAGGAAATATTAATTACCATAATTAGCAATAATTAAAATTTTAAAATTTACAGACTTTTTGTATTATTACAAAATTTTTCCCCAGATTAATTAATAATTAAATTTATAAATGTCATCTTTTCATTGCTTATAATTGTCATCTTTTTTTTTGTTTATTGATTTAATTTCAAAATGTTAATTTAAATAAATTACCGTACACACTCATGTATAAGCCACACCTATATTTTATACATACATGTACTGTCACACTAAAGGTAAATGTAGTGAAACACTGGAGGCTATAGTGTTGGTGATTGGAGATGATATACCATTTGAGAGGATGGTTCATTCAGGTGATGCTGTCAAGGTACATGAAGTGGTCGACCTCGTCCAGCTCCTGTTGGTTCACCTTAACTGCTACCTTCATAGCCTTGATCTTTTGGGTTTTGACTCTTAACTCGATTTTCTCGGCATTTACCTGCAGGGAGGTTATTAGCTCCTGCAGGTTCATACTGTCCTCAGCTAGCAAAGCAATGTCATTGGAAAAATCCAGGTCTTTCAGCCTTGATTTCCCTGCCCACAAGATCTCCCAACGAGCTCCGTCAGAAGTCGTTTCCAATATGAAATCAGCAGCCAGCAGGAACAACAGGGGAGAGAGGACAAAGCCTTGTCTGACCCCGGAGAGGATATTGAAGAACTCCATTGTACCAGATTCAGTTGTCACGCAACAGCTTGTGTTGGCGTACAGACCTTTGAAAATGATGATGAAACTCTGTGGAATGCCATACAAGCGTGCAATGTTCCAGAACGACTCCTTGTGCACGCTGTCAAATGCTTTTTGAAAGTCAATAAGTTGAGCGCCAGTGGCTTTTATAGCTTGATACACTGCTCAATGATGTTGCACAATGTAAAGATCTGTTCAGTGCATGAGCAGTTGCTTCAGAAACCTGCTTGTCCTTTTCTGAGCTTAGAGTCTACATGTAGCTGTCAAAGCAACACTGTGCTGAACCTTGCCTGGGTCCGACAGCAGTGTGATGCCATGCCAATTGTTACAATCTGTTACATTCCTCTGCTTTGGCAGTTTAATGATGACTCCCTGTAGCCATCCAAAGGGCACTTGTTCATCCTGCTAGCAGTGGTTCCTCAGACTGGTCAGTGCTGTAATAGTGTTGTCCTCATCAGTCTTTAGCATCTCTGCTGAGATCTCATCAAGTCCTCTGCCCTTGTTGTTCTTCAGAGCCTTGATCACATTTCTTGTTTCCTCTTCAATGATTTGGTCCTCACACCCATGGAGTGGTGCATCAGTTGCATCAGTTGCCAGAGTCAAGGGCAGTTGGTTTAGTCCTCCCCCTCTCCCGAAGTGTTCTACCCATCTCTGGTCTTGACCATCTGCTGTCACCAGGGTCTTTCTGCTTTTGTCTTTCACTGGCATACCTGGATTGCTCCCTATCCTAGTCATCTCTCTCACAACGCAGTATAGAGTTCTTGTGTCATTTCGACTGGCTGCTTTTTCTGCCTCTTCTATACCCAAGATTTGCATTGTCTACATCATATAGTTTATGCCTACTCCTTTTCTATGGAGCAAGGCCACCTCCATAATGAGATTAGTACCCTATCTTCTTTCTTACTTATTAACATTTTGGTTTTTGCTAAATTTACTCTAAGCCTTATTGATTCTAAGTTCTGTTTCCACAGCCAGAATTTATTCTCTAGTTCTTCCACAGATTTAGCTATGAGGACCAGATCATTGGCACACAGAAGTTCCCATGGGCAACCAGTCTTAAGCTGCTCTTATGGCCAGGAAGACAAGGATACACAGGAGTGGGCTATGAACTGAATCCTGATGGACTCCTACCTGAACCTTGAATTCCTCAATTTACTTACAACTCCTCTGTACGTGGCCTGCACTGCTCTTACAAGACATTTTCTACTTCTAGTTTCCTTCAGGATCACCAGATGACTAATCGTGGTACTCTGTCAAAGGCTTTTGCTAGATCAACAAAAGCTAGATATAGGCGTTTACTCCTAGCTAACAACTTCTCTTGTAGGTGTCTGACTAAAAAGAGGGCATCTGTGGTGCTCCTCTCTGGCATGAAACCAAACTCACATCTCATCTAATTTGACTCTTTCCCTAATTAGTTGTTCTAGAACTCTTTCCACCAGTTTTATTCCCCTGTAGTTGCTCATTTCTAGGACATCACCTTTTCCTTTGCAGCAATTAATGATTATGCTACTGTACCAGTCATTATGCATGGCCCCATCCTATATTATTTCATTGACTATATACAGGTGACTAGTTCAACTCGTATTTACCCAGGTGCTTTCAACATCTCAGCAACTATTTCAGACAGACCAGCAGCTTTACCATTTTTCATCTCCTTGATTGTTTCTTTGACCCTGTATCTGTTAATTTCAACATCTGGTCCCTCTGTTGGGTCAGTTGGAGGTAGTCTCACCTCTTCCCATTTATACTCCACATTCATTAACCTCTCATACTAATGTGTGTGTGTGTCTGTGTGTGAGTTTACATCGTATTCATGGAAAATGTGTGGCATATACCAAAGTATTCACAGTAATTGAACAAAACATAAAAACATTTTAAATATTTAACCCTTTCATTACTGTTATTTCTAACGAATTCAGGGGGATTTATTGATATAAATAAATAGCTAGACAGATTTTACGGGCAAAACCAACTGGCAAGAGACCCAGGGGTAGACTCCGAGCAAGATGGTTGGATAATATCCATGATCTTGGCTGGTCCCACTTGGGGATCCAGCCGGATCAGTTGGAGATGGTTGCTTCTGACAGGACCCACTGGAAGGAGTGTTTGAGGACTCTGCCCCCATGACCCTCTCAAGAATATTTTAATATTGTGATATTTTTTAAGTAATGTCAACTTGCTCTTGATCACTATTGGCAACATAACCCAGTATGAGCATCATATGGTCGGGTCATCAGTGTTTAACCCTTTACTATAACTCTATATTTACTATTGTATTTTCATGGTAATGAATTTATCTCATAATTACCTCACATAATATCACATCTACGCGATTTCGATGTTATTTATTTTGAGAACAATACCTTAACATCGGTATGAGTGGTTGATTACAGCCGGTTTGAACAGAAAGAGGTGAGAGAATTCTGGCCGGATATGACCAGTTTAAATGCTAAAGGGTTAAACTGGCAACCCCCACCAAGATTTCTTGCTGAGGAGGGGGATTTCTGGACACCTCTGTGATTTAAAAAACAAAACCAAAGGGTGGAGAAAATCAGGAGAATCAACAACTTTTCAATAATATGTAAAACATAAATAAATAGGGGAAAAACTAAGTTTCAACAAGACTTGTACAAAGCTGCTTGTATTTTAATGAAACTTGTAACTCCGAGCAAGATGGTTGGATAACATCGATGAGCTCAACTGGTCTCACAAGGTCATCTAGCTGGATGAATAGGAGACAGCTGCTTCTGACAGGACTCACTAGGGGAGGGGATGTTTGAGGACTCTGCCCCCACGACTCTCCCAGGAATAAGTGGGCAAAGAAGAAGACCCTTAAAAATGAGTGGTCATAGTTTCACAGGGAAGAAGATTGGTATCGAAAGGGTTAAAACAGTTAGTAATAATAACAATAATAGTTTTCTTTTCTCTCATTTAATATTTCTATTAGTAACAACAATAACAATAAGACCCCAGGGTGGCAATATTAGTAAGGGTCTACTCAATGTAATCAACACAACTACAGGCAGTACTTGACTGGCCCTTTATTCTATTGACCTACACATTCCACCCAGGCTCTGTAAGCAATGGTAAAGAGATAAATTAATATTTTCATTTTGTCTGATGCTCCAACGATTTTGTGAAATGCACCATCCCATAATAATGGTTTCTTATATAGGCACAAGGCCAGCAATTTTGTGGGAGGGGAAAGTCGATTAAATCGACCCCAGTGCATGACTGGTACTTTATTTTATCGACCCCGTAAGGATGAAAGGCAAAGTTAACCTTGGCAGGATCTGAACTCAAACCATAACGGGCCGTAACTCTATGCTGCCAATCCACCGCTCTGCACCATCTCATAATAATTGTTTCTACTTTAGGCACAAGGCCAGCAACTATCCCAGTGTATTACTGGTACTATATTTTATCAACCCCGTAAGGATGAAAGGCAAAATTAACCTTGGCGGGATTTGAACTCAGATCATAAAGGGCCGTAACTACGCTACAAAGCATGGTGTCCGACCCTCTACCAATACTATCGTTTCATTCTATATATGTAAAATAAATATATATATAAATATATATATATATATATATCATCATCATCATCATTTCTATTAACCACCCCCTCTAACACACTGCTAATTTTTCCCCACCTCTGCCATTCCCTCACTATGTTCTCTTTGCCATTTCTCCCTCCCACACCATCTCACTCCGATTATAGTTGCATGCCTCAGCAAGGTCCTTCCTTT
>OZ024759.1:31725545-31758045 GCA_964016885.1 Eledone cirrhosa | reverse complement strand
GCTGGCTTGCCTCAAAAATCATTAGAGAGGTTGCCCAGTACTCCTCGCGTCGTTGCTGTCTTTTGCTCTGGTGTTGGCTCAGTTGTTCATCCCTTCCTTTACATTTTGTTTAATATTGCAACATTAAAAGAATATATCTTTCTGAATGAATCGCGAGCTATTTATGATATTATCAAAGCATTTGTAATGTTATATATATATGTATTATATACACATATATATATATTCATAAATGTATGTATAACATTATGATTTCCTTCGAATGAAGCAATTCTAGTCTTGTAGAAATTATTTCTCTATTAAATTTGATGTTTACACTCTATAAACATATTGAATACCTTACTGTCGTTACCCCCGATTGAACACGGGTCCCATATATATATATGAGGATCCCCATTCTTATCCTATTACCCACTCTACTACCCTAAGTATCGAGTACTCTGGTGCGTTTAATCAAGGTAGTCATACCTTGATTAAATCTTAACCATTTAACATCTCAGGGTATGTCATATATCATTATATTTTGTCCGAAATATGTATAATAAAATGTAATTGATCAAAAGAACATCTATTTTATTAATATTTATATTCTAATATATATATATATATATATATATAGAAGGGTGTTGAAGGAATATATCAAGCGACAGCAATACAACAACAATAATAATAAAAGAGGTGTTTAAAAGTTACCTTGGACATATTTAATATTTACATCATTCATTTCTTAACTTAAACCAAAAGTTTTTGCCGAGTCTTTTCCTAAAATGAAGCTAAATTCAACATTGTTTGTTGTAGAAGAGTACGCGGTTAATGTTCTGTTTACAGCCATGTGGAACTGTGATGGGCGTGTGAGGAGAGGTAGGAGGAAGTACTTACCTCGGTGATGGTGGGAGGAGGAAAGACTTACCTCACGACGTAACATGGGAGAGTGTGTGGATTATTGTTGTTGTTTTTGTTAGTTAATTTTGCTTTATTTTCTGATTCATTTGGTGTTATATTATATATATATATATGTTGTTATACTTTGGGGGGGTCATGCCCCCAATCAAAACACACGCATCTGTTGTTTTTCACTTCAATTTATTATAAATATCCGGTTGGCTGTTTGGTTCGATAACCGGGTTAAAATTACCGATATAAATGTAAACAAAACGAGGATGTAGTTTATGGAACACCCAAATGATTTAGAAGTCGACCTTAAGTAGGAGCAAAAACAGTAAGAAAGACATGAACGACACCACAACACTTTGTTTTGAAAAGTTTGAAAGTAGATTTATAAGTTTGAATTTTCGTAGTTGTTTCTGTAGCCTATCGGTAGGTACTAGAGACGGTGGAGATCCTGGTCTTGGGTTCAAACCTGGTCAACAGGTGCATCTAACTGGGGTTTTTTTTAAACCAATAGAAAAAAATCTGAAAAGGTTTACCGGGAACCCTACTCCCGACCAGGATCGAACTTCAGACCAGGATCACCACCGTCTACGATTCCTCCAAATAGGCCAACGAGACAACTACAAAAGTATAATGAAAATTGATAATTATAAACCTACTTTCAAAATCAAAGTTTAAAAGATGTGCTGTTGTTCGTGGCTTTCCTAGAGCTATTAGTAATATTTAGGGTCGACTTCTGGTCATTATTGAAAGTCTCTGGGTTCAAATCTGAGTTCAAATCCCGCCGAGGTTGACTTTGCCTTTCATCCTTACGGGGTCGATAAAATAAAGTACCAGTAATGCACTGGGTAATTGCTGGCCTTGTGCCAAAAATAGAAACAATTATTGAAAGTCTCTGGATTTCGCAAAATACATAATATTTTTTAATAGAGAAGGTAAGATATTTTTACGCAAAAATTTGATTGCACTGTTTTGTTTCCACTTATGTATTTTTCGAAAATGTTATTTATTCATTATAAAAATTAAATAATAGCATTGTATATATAGGTGGGCCCCCTTCGTCTGGCAACCAATATTTTTAGACCCAGTTCACCATTGTGTGTATCTATATGTGCGTGTGTTTTTTTGTTTGTTTTTTTTCTCAGACAGTCTAACCACATGTCCGTATTTTCACCTCCCTATTTCCTTCTCTTCTCTAAAAGAAATCAGCAATGTTCAGACCTGAAGAGGGGATGGGTTCTACCAGGTTTTAATCCCCCAAGTCACGCCGTATGCTTCTACAGCTACACTACGACTCTATCGGGAGTTAGGACCCCATACATACATTTATATATTAAACAAATTCTGTTTCTTACAAAACAATACTAGTTATGTCCCTTGGCATTAGAAACATTTAGAGTTATTTCCCCTTTATAAATTTGGCTTTTATTTATTTATTTATTTATTTTTTTGTAACTAGCAAAATCTATTCTTTACCATCCGATTCCAGAGAAAGAGACATGGAGGAAGAAACGACTTCAAAACAAGACTGGTACTTTGTCATCGGCCTCAAAAGGATAGAGTGGAATTTGAATTCAGAGGAGCAGAACAAATACCACAAGATAATGTTTTCTAATTTAGGCACAAGGCCAGTATTTGGGGACAGAGGAGGGGGGGGGGGATTTCTACAGCTGGATGCCCTTTCTAACACCAATTAAATTTACTGGTACTTTATCGACCCCGGAGAAATGAAAGGCAAAATAGACGGCAAGATTTGCATTCAGAACGTAGGCACCTCACAAAATAATTGTTTCTAATTTTGGCAGCAATTTGGGGGAAGAGTAAAGTCGATTATATCTACCCCAGTACTTTTTTTTTTTTTTAAATCGACCAGGGATAGATGAAAAGCAAAACTGAGCGCGACAGGATTTTAAGTCAGAACATAAAGGGACGTAACTAAATGCTACAAAGCATTTTGTTCATTGTTCAACTGATTCATTGTTTTCACCTCACAAAAGTTTCTGATTGAGGCACAAGGCCAACAATTTCAGTGGGGGGGGGGGGGGTAAGTGGATTGCATCGCCTCGTGTATCACTGGTACTTTATTTTATCGACCGTGACTTGAACTCAGAACGTCCGATACTCAACCGAAACTGCCATTTCATTGCCCTCACAAAATGGTTTCTGATTTAGGGACATGGCTAAATCGACCCCAGTACTTTACCGGTACTTTATTTCATCAATCCAGGGCTGTAACTAAATGCTGCAAAGCATGTTTTACGCTCTACCGATTCTGCCAATCCACTACCCAATATAATGGTTTCTTATTTAGGTACAAGGCTCACAATTTTGGGGTGAAGGGAAAGTTGATTCAATCCACCCTAGTGCATGACTGGTACTTTATTTTATTGACCTCGTATGGATGAAAGGCAAAGCTAACCTCAGTGGGATTTGAAATCAGAACGTAAAAGGCCGTAACTCAATGCCACAAAGCATGTTGTCTGATACTCTACTGATTCTGCCAATCCACCGCCCTACCTTCCAATATAATAAAACCAATTCTACACATTTATCAGAGATAATGATGGAATCTTACTGAATTTCTTCAACTCAGAGGAATTAAAATAAACAAAACATTTTTTGGTTTTCTTTTTTATTCTTTACCAAAATTTTTTTTTTTTTTTTTTTTTTTTTTACATAAAAAAGAAGAAAATCTGTAACAATTTCTATCAATATTTATTTTTGTTTTCATTTAAATTTTTTATTACAAATCTTTGTTTTGTTTTGTAATTTTTATTGTAAAAAAAAAAATTTTTTTAAATACATTTTTTTAAATTCTTTATTAAAAAGTTTTAATTTAAAAAAAAAATTATGATAATGGTTTCTAACATGGGCCCAAGGCCACAACAATTTTATTTTCTGTCAAGGTAGGGTGGGATGGGGACAGTAAGACAGATCAAGCCCCCACTCCTGACACAGTCCCTCGATATTCATACAGTGGTACATATTTTTGAAGAGACGTGGCCTAGTGTTGGACTCAGTACCTTCACTAGTAACTTGTTCATAACAATAGGTACAATGGTGAAGTTTCAACCCAGAATATAAAGAGCAGTATAAAATACTACAATTATGGTATTTTTTCTGACAAATCTACGAATCTACAAACCCTTTCCACCCCCACCCCAGCAATTTGGTTGGTTGGTGGGTGGGAAGTTGATTAAATCGACCGCAGTGGATTAACTGGTACTTCTTTTATCAACCTCGAAATGTTGAAAGGCAAAGTTGACCACAACAGAATTTGAACTCCGAACGTAAAGAGTCAAAATGGATATCGATGCTCTAATGATTCTGCCAATCCACAACCACCTCCCCACCCCTAATACTCAATTGGTCATTTATTTTGTTGTCCACCCCAGGAGTATGAAAAGCAAAGTTGATGTTGGCAGGATTTGAATTCAAAATGTCAAGGTATTTTGTCACTCTTATCGGCACAAAACCCCCATATGTGTAAGAGAGAGAGAGAAGGAAAAATCGATTAAATCGACCCCAGTATTAAACTGGTACTTTTATTTTATCGACCCTTGAAGGGTGAAAGGAAAAGTTCACCTCAGTGGAATTTAAAATCAGAACATTGGGGGAGGAAAAAAAAAGAACAAAAACAAGGATAATAAATATATAATGTTAGAGCTAGGGGTGAAGTGATGAAAAGAGGAGTCGAAAGATGGTTGTTTGGAGATCACTGACAAAAAGGGCCCAGTCCACACTGTAAGATGGTTGTGTTGGTGACATGACAAAAAGTGCCCAGTCCACACTGTAAGATGGTCGTGTTGGTGACATGACAAAAAGTGCCCAGTCCACACTGTAAGATGGTCGTGTTGGTGACATGACAAAAAGTGCCCAGTCAACACTGTAAGATGGTCGTGTTGGTGACATGACAAAAAGTGCCCAGTCCACACTGTAAGATGGTCGTGTTGGTGACATGACAAAAAGTGCACAGTCCACACTGTAAGATGGTCGTGTTGGTGACATGACAAAATGTGCCCAGTCCACACTGTAAGATGGTCGTGTTGGTGACATGACAAAAAGCAGCCAGTCCACACAGTAAGATGGTCGTGTTGGTGACATGACAAAAAGCAGCCAGTCCACACAGTAAGATGGTCGTGTTGGTGACATGACAAAATGTGCTCAGTCCACACTGTAAGATGGCCGTGTTGGTGACATGACAAAAAGTGCCCAGTCCACACTGTAAGATGGTCGTGTTGGTGACATGACAAAAAGCAGCCAGTCCACACTGTAAGATGGTCGTGTTGGTGCTACAATAAAAGCACCTAGTCCACACAGTAAATGAGGTTGCTATTAGGAAGGACATCCAGCCATAGAAACTAAGCCAGAAACAGGTCACCTGAATCAGACTTGTCTCACAACGGGACAACTCATCTAACCCATGCTAGCGTGGAAAATGGACGTTAAACAGTGATGGAGATAATGATAATGCTCCAATAGATGTGTAATGTTAGTTTATGTGAATGTCAAAGTAGAGATGAGTTGAGGGGAAAAACTAGCAATAAGAAGGTTAAGTGCAAGAGAGAGAGAAGACTGGTATGAAAATGGAACAGAACGCTGAATGGACCTTCATCAGTTCAAACAAATGTTCCTGTTGTCCGATTAATGGAACAGCCTGTTCATGAAATTAACTTGCAAGTGGCTGAGCATTCCACAGATATGTGTATCCTTAACCCTATATCATTTACATTACTCTATATATACTATTGTATTTTCGCAATAAAGCCTTTATCTTACATAATATCTCACATTAATATTGAATCTATGAGATTTTGATATTTATTTTGAGAACAATACCTTAACATAAGTAAGAGTGGCCAGTTTGAACAGAAAGAGATGAGGGGATTCTGGCCGGTTATGGCCAGTTTAAATGCTAAAGGGTTAACATAATTCTCAGGGAAATTCAGTGTGACACAATGTGTGTCAAGGCTAGCTCTTTGAATTAGAATCGGCCGTGTTGTGTTCACTCATTGTTATGGGACATTGTAATGGGTATGGATGATGACGATGATGGGTGAAGAAGTGGCAGGACTTCCATGTGGAGCCAAGGAAGAGTAGGACCAAGGAAGACTTGGACAGATATAGTAGAAGCTAATCTATGGATGATGATGGTGATGTTTGGTGAAGAAGTGGCAGCAGGACTTCCGTGTGGAACGCAGAAAAGGAAGAAGACGACCAAGGAAGACTTGGACAGAAAGGGTGGAAGTTGATCTCAAGAGGAATGGGACGTCAGAAAGAAGATGACAAAGAAACAGTGTAAAGTGCAAAGAAGCTGCAATGGACAAGACTTAGCATTCATTCAATCTATTAACCTTTTAGCATTTAAACCAGCCATATCCGGCCAGAATTCTCTCACCTCTTTCTGTTTAAACTGGGCATAACCAGCTGCTCATACTGACATTAAGGTATTGTTCTCAAAATAAATAACATCAAAATCTTGTAGATTTGATATTATGTGAAGTAATTATGTAAGGTAAAGCCTTTACCACAAAAATACAATAGTATATCTGGAGTAATGTAAATGCTAAAGGGGTGATGATGATGATAGGAGGGGAAAATGCATACATATAGATAGAAGCTGCAGAGAGAACACATTAAACCTACACAAATAAGTGAAGGCTGATGTAGGGATTATGATGATGGAAGATGAGTGAGTATGCATATGCATAGTGCATGTGTGAGTAGTGAATGTGTGTGTGCGTGTATATCATCATATATATATATATATATATATGTATATATATATATATATATATAGAAAAGTGTGCAAAAAGTCAACAAGGAGAAACAGAGGAACAATACACTAAAATTATGATATATTAGTTTAACACTTGATATAGTAAGAAAAGATCTTAATGTTTTGGAGCTTAGTCCTTCATCAGAAGATAGAATGAAAAAAAGAGAGAAGAAATAGAAAGATAGACAAGAATAAGAAAAGAAAAGAAGATAAATTTATTTTTTCTTAGGAGTAAAATTCTGGCATTTAACTTAATTTAGTGTCGGAGGTCCCACGGCCTACGCCAAAAGCGACAACTGCATAACGGCCTGTCCCAGTCAATCCAGTAGTAATAGTCTAATCTAAAATGCCCTAAACTAAAGTAAGGTGGTCGTGCACCGCTCAACCACCTGTTTGTATCACGCTTCGGGTCCTATTTTTCCTTCTCTCTTCCTATAAACAACATTAATAAACTTATTAGTTAGAAAAACATTTTAACATTACACGTAACCCTGCAGAGGGGGGTGAGGGCGTACTATCGTGCACCCAGTACGAACGCCCAGATTAGCGGTACCGGCAGAGGCATCTTACATCTCCCACTCGGATACTTATCCAACCACTCGCCAGGTTAACTCAAATTAGTCGAAATTTCTAAAGAAAGCAGAAAAGAAAGAAAGGAAGAGAGATTCTAGGCCCTAATGCTCTAATAAAAAAAATTTAAAAAAATTTAAAAAAACCTGAAGCAATCATCCTCCGGACCCGGCAAGGGTTCATAACGGAGAAAGGGGATTAGATGACAGGCAGCCACAGTGAAGGGGACCCGGAAGCGTCCAGAGACCCCCATACCGCACGCGAGCCGACAACCCGGAACCAGCCGGCTCCGACTCCAGCATCGCCCGACGGCACAGAAGCCTCCTGAACACATCATCCATGATCCCTAGACCAGGCACCGCAAGCTCCGATCGGACAGCCATGAACCAGGACTCTCCCACCTGCTTCATTTTCCAGCAGTGCAGTCAACGGAAGGTACTTACGTACCTTCTCCGCCACGGCGTCATTCAAAGCACTTCCCTGCTCATATCTCACCGTGACATCCACCACCACCGTTGTACCCCATCTCCTCATTACCAGATCCGGAATGAGCCTCGCATTGTTCACACGATAAGAGGGCTCCCAGCCCACTCTCCAACCGTGGCGTATACACTCGTCCGCAATCAGTTGGCATAGCTGGTCATGCCTGGCCAAAGCCTTCTCTTCAGAAGAGGGTACTGGCCACTGATGCAGGCGATTGTCTCCGCAGCCATCCCACAGCGTCTACAGGTCTTTGGTCTGCGACCACCTCTCGCCAGGCATTCCCGGGTGGGAAACGTATTGGCTTGCAATTTAAGACAGCTTAAAAAGGTCCCCTCAGAAACCACACCCGGGCGGAGCAGCCAATCGTTGCCGATTCGGTCGCCTCTAAACGACCCCGCACACGCCCCCTGAACGGGCTGAGACGCCCAGGCCTCGGCGTACTCGCGCCGAAGGTCAGGCGCGTACGTGGTCTCGCCCAGCGGAACCGGTGGCAGACCATAGCACACCGCTATCTCGCTGTTCCGCGCAGCAAGGCCCGCAGATTCGGCCATGAGACGGACCGCGTCATATCGAGAGACCAGCAGACGAAGATTCTTTCGAATCACGATGGATGGAATCAACTTCGCCAGATGGCAAAGATTCAATCCGCCATCTCGTCTGCTGCTGTATAAGAAGGAAACAGAGGTCGATTCGTGCAGATGCATGATCCTACGTGCCCCCATGCGAATAGCTGCGTCTAGCTCCTCAAGTTTAATCCGGGCAGGCATTACCTGCGATAGAGTGTAGAACAATCTAGGCAGGTAATATTGTTGCATCAGATGGGATTTCTGCCAGGGTTTCAGTGGAGCACAGCAAATCTTATCGATACACTGTGACACCTGCTCCACCGAAACATTCATCTCGAGGTTTGACCACGGGCCGACTTTGACACCTAGGTAAGAACATTTCTCTGCAGGATCGATTCTCAAGAGCTGAATACCGTCGATTTCAGGAGCGGAGTCCGTGTTGACCAAAAAGGACTTCCCCCACACTTTGATCGAGAAAGTGTCGCATTTGGAGACATTCACCGCTAGCCCCATCTCCCGGTAGAAAGACACGCATCTGTCAACTAGACGCTGCATCTCCACCGAAGAGCCGGACACTAGCGCATTGTCATCAGCGTACGCCAGACTCGATAATCCCAACTCTCCAATCTGTAAGCCACAGTTGATGGAAAGTACATCCATCAGCGGATCTGTGGCTATATTAAAGAGAAGGGGCGAGAGGGCATCCCCTTGCCGTACTCCGCGCCTGATCTTGATAGCTCTGCTCGTTTCCGCTCCGACCGAGAATTTTGAGACACAGCCATCCTAGAGACCTTTCACGACTTCGACCATATGATCGTGAAATCCAAGCCTTCTCATGCCCGCAAACAAGTATCGAAGGCCTTGGCAAGGTCCAAGAAGACCACGTTCAACTGCCGAATCCTCGATCGAGCTAGCCCACCCATACTGCGTCCGATAAGCTGCCGCACTAAGAACAGAGTCTCACTGCAGCCGTCCGCATTTATTAAACCCCTTTGGGCGGGGTTTAAGGGTGTTACCTGAAACATTCTTTTGGAGAGAATCCTGGTGTATAAACGATACACGGCAGAGCATATTGTCAGGGTTCTCCAATTGGAAAGATCGATCGGGCCGTCCATCTTCTTGCGAATCAGGATTGATCTTCCAAGTTTCAAGATATCGGGTACTCTCCCGGCTAGCAGCAAACAGTTAAATAGGTTCACAAGAGTCGCAGGGTCAATTGCGCGTACCTGTTGGGGCGTGATACCGTCAGGACCAGGAGCCAAATGCGGACTCATACACCTGCTCGCACCTACAACCTCGGAAATGGTGAACGGATGCAAAAGCGGGACGTTGTTCACCACATCCGTTGCAGGATACGCGCTAAGATCCACATCTGGTCCCGGGATGGAAAACCTGTCTTCGTAGGCAGACTCAATGTCCGCCATCGGGACAGGGCACACGCCCTGCTTCTCCTCCCCTAGTATTACCGTAAGGAGCTTCTTCCTATCGCGGTCATATAAAAACTGGTAGCGAGCGTAGAGCGCTCTCTTCTCACTCTTTCTGCCAGCTTTCCTAGAGGGCCTTTTAGATTTGCTCTTTTTCCGTGATTTCCGTGATTTGACACGCCCCCTGCTCGAGCGTATGTTGTCTAATCTACCATCGACACACTCCGCGAACACATCCCAGTTCTCGTTCGGGATCTCATCACAGAATGTGTTGAGACACTCCGCGAACGCAGCGGCCCATCGAGAGCGACCTGGCTCCGCCTCATCGCTGAACGAGTCAGGAGTTGCGACTGGTAGATAGTGGAAAGACCAACGGAAACATTGCTTCCTTCGTTCCATCTGATGGATTCCACCTCTTTTAGTAAGCGAATGAGGGCTGGGTTCTTGTCAATTCAGATCAATTAATGATTATAATTTAGCTGCAGGTCAGCCTCTTATCAAGTAGAGATGTGGTCAAACACATTCCAGCAATGACCATCCTGTCTTATTTTCAGACATGGGATAGCTAAAAACTACATTATATAGTTATGCCCTATAAGATGATAGAGTTCAGTATAGTTTTCAGGTAGATTTAGCTGCTGTTTCTAGCAAGAGCAGGTGGCCTTCAACTGAGTTTACTCAGTGGCAAACATTTAGATCAGGTCTTTAGTTTTCTCCCTCCCAGAAGACTAGAAGGCCCTGGATAAGGAAGGACCATAGAGGGTGCCTTTCCTTCCCTAACTAAACAGTTAAAATGAAAAATATACAACCTCCCTGGTGCTGGTACCACGATAAAAATAGAACATTGACACACTTGTAGGTGATGTGCTGGGGAGGCCCCCAGCTTACCTGAGCAGACCCGAGTGTGGAAATGTAAGTTAGAGGCAGGCCCCACCAAACTCGTATGAGAGGTCAGCAGCGCCTCTTGAGTACTGACTTAGTCTGTGATGATCCATCCAACCTTTGCTAGCAGGGAAAAACGGACATTAACCCTTTAGCATTTAAACTGGCCATATTCGGCCAGAATTCTCACCTCTTTCTGTTCAAACCAGCTGTAACCGGCTGCTCATACTTATGTTAAGATATTGTTCTCAAAATAAATATCAAAATCTCAGATTCGATATTATGTGAGATAATAATTATATGAGATAAAGTCTTTACCATGAAAATATAATAGTAAATATAGAATCATGTAAATGCTAAAGGATTAGATGATAATGGATGATGATATGAGTTTGTTAAGTTATAGAGATGGAGTAAAGATAATAGACTAGGTTGTTAAAGAGAGGGTTTGCTAGGTTGGTAAACATAGAATGGTGATACTGGAATGTCTTTGAACTCACCCATTAAACTTGTAGTTACCATATTTCTAACAAATAGACTGCAAATAATTTTGTAGTAATTTTGAAAATAATCAAGAATTTGAAGGTGTTGAATATTTAGAAATATAACATTAAGTTGATGTTTGGATTGTAACTTAACAAAGGTTCTTACATAGAATTAATGATAGTGCAAGGATAATAGATGAATATAAACACCTTAAAATAAACGTTTTTGTATCATAGAACCAGGGGTTGTTTGGTATGAAAACAGTTAATTGCTATTAGCAATCAACCTTGATTAAGAAAAAAATAGATGTGTGATGTGGTGGCGTTGATGATTATACAGTGAAATTCTGTGAGATGGAGAGTGAGAGAGGCAAATTACAAATGCAGAATAAACCCATTTTTTTCTTCTATATGTAGACTTAATGAACAAATTGTCTATCCAACCCTTTCTGGTAGGGAAAGTGGACGTTAAATGATGATGATGATGATGAGCTTTCCCACTAGTTTCAGCAGACCGTCAAGAAGCACCAACAAATCAAGATCTGGCTGCTGTTTCTAGCAAGTTCAAACAACCATGTAGAAGCACCCATAGCCTAGACAATCTAGAAGCACCCACAAAACAAAGATCTGATAGCTATTTCTACCAAAATGAGCACCAAGAACTCCAAGATTTGGCTGCCATTTCAACCAAATAGAGCTACCATGTAGAGGCTCAAACAGCCCAAGATTTGGCTGCTATTTCTGCCACGCCAAACAAGGATATAGAGGCTACAACAGCTCAAAATTCAGCTGCCATTTCTACCAGCCTCAGTTGACCACATACAGGTTCCCTCGATGGATCATTAGTTAATTAGCTTCTCGTTATGTCCCGCTTCACCTTTAGGTAAGTAGGAAGATAGATAGGTAGGTAGATAGATAGATAGGGAGGGGGGGGGGGGTAGGTAGGTAGATAGAGAGATTGGTAGATAGATAGGTAGATAGATAGATAGGGAGGGAGGGAGGTAGGTAGGTAGGTAGGTAGGTAGATAGATAGGTTGGTAGATAGATAGGTAGGTAGATAGGTAGGTAGATAGGCAGGCAGGTAGGTAGGGAGGTAGGTAGGTAGGTAGGTAGGTAGGTAGGGAGGTAGGTAGATAGATTAGTTAGGTAGGTAGGTAGGTAGGCAGGTAGATAGATAGATAGATAGAGAGATTGGTAGATAGGTAGGTAGATAGAGCGAGTGTTAGTTGGAGGTGGAGGATACTCGTTCTGATGTCACACATACATACTAAGTCCCTTCCACAATCCAACAAGTTAATTAAACAATATGTTATTAAGTGTGGTAGGTAGGTAGGTGTGCGTGTGCGTGTGCGTGTGTGTGTGTGTTCTTTATTTCAATATTAGTTTATGGGACATTTATTTAAAACTAGCAGGAAGGAAGAATTCTTTAACAACATGGGATTGATGAAGGTTTTGAAAAAAACGGTGAACCCTTTAGAAATTGGCAAGAAATCAGCCCCTTAAATATCATTTTATCCTCTGTTTTGGGGCCTGAAACAACAACAAAAAACAAAAATAGTTAAACTCTACATTCCCTTTAATAGATTGAATCAAAGTGAAATTTATGTGTATTTATATATATATATAAATATATATATATATATATATAAATATAAATATGTACATATAAATATATACTTATAAATACATATAAATATATATATATATATATATATATATATAAATATGTACATATAAATATATACTTATAAATACATATAAATATATATATATATATATATATATATATATATATATGAGTATGTATGCGTGTGTGTGTATATATATATTCATATACATACATACACATATATATATATGCATATACATATGCATATATACACGCATATATGTAGAGATTTAAATATATACACACACACACACACACACACACACACACATATATATATAGATATATATATATATATATATATATATATTGGACAAAAAATTCCTGCCATTTTACAAAAGGAGGTATTTTGGTAGAGTTTTCTGGAAATGTTGAAAGTTGTGCATATGCACTAAGTAATGTTGGAGTGCACTATGTGCATTTATGATTTTCTGTTACGCCATCAAAGAGGAAGCAGCCTGGATCTATCCAAATCACTTATTTGAAGCTGTTTACTTCAGGACTAGAAAATCTGGCCCAAGTGCAGCAGCATCTAGTTGGCACATTAACAATGCATTTGGGTGCAGACCATGTCTGAACGCAGTGCCAGGAACTGGTTCACATGCTTCCATTCTGGTGATTACAGCCTTGAAGATGCAGGACTTCATGCGGCACGTCCATCCAACTTCAATAACAAACAATTGCACGAGCTGGTAGAACCCGATCTAGGCCAGACATCACTTCAACTCTCCGAAGTGCTTGGAGCATCGAAAACAACAATCCTCAATCACATGCATGCAATAGGGAAGGTGTCCAAGCTGGACAAAAGGGTGCCCCTCAGTCTGACTGAGCATAACTGTAAATGCCAGGTGGCTGCTACAACTTCTCTGCTCTCTTACTGTCACACAATCAACTGGTGATAAAAATTGCTGTCTCTCCATTGATGTCAAGTACAAGCAATCGTCGGTCTATAAAGTGAGTGCACCACAGTGGCAAGCAAAGGTTGGCCTCCACCCTCACAAGAACCTATTGTGCATCTGGTGGAACTGGAAAGGTGTCATCACTACGAGCTGCTCCCACTGAAAAGCAGGATAACATCTGATGTTTATTGCCAACAATTTGACAGATTAGTGTGGAAAATCGTACAAGTGCGGCCACACCATGGTTTTGTTTGATTCCTTCAAGACAAAGCTCAGCTGCCTACATCAAGAATGACCTGTGAGAAGCTGCTGGAGCTAGCTTGGGTGGTTATGCAGCTACAGACTATCACAGACCTTACACCTACAGACTATCACATTTTCTCTCAATAAGCAATGCAATCAAAGATCAAACACCTTCGCCAATGAAGACCAGTTAAATCAGTGGATGACGGAATTCTTAGCATTGAAACCAGAAGAATTCTACAAAGATGGAATCATGTGCTTTCCTAAATGATGGCAGATGGTGATCGCAAATGATGGAGTGATTATTTTGACTTGTAAAATTTTCCTAATGTTAAAAAATGCCAAAGTCAATAAAGATTTGAAAAAGGCAAAAAAACTTTCTGTGCAACCTAATATATATATATATACACACACATATGCGTGTGTTTGTGTGTGTGTATATATATATATATATATATATATATATATATACATATACACACACACATATGTGCGTGTGTGTGTTACATTATATATATGTATATATACACAAACACACACGTAATGGCAGTACCCCAGCATGGCTACATCTGATGGGCTGGAACAAGTAAAAGAGATAGTATATGTATGTAAGTATGTGTGTGTGCATATGAGTAAGTATGCGAGTATATATACATATATTAAACTATTGTAAGGGAGGGATTGTTTATCACTAGATTGGTACCTTCAATCTCCACCATCTCATAGACCCACTTCCGATTACAGCGGCACTCGGTGCCACATTTTTCAGAGCCACACTTGCGACAAGGGAAGTGGCAACCAGGACAATCTTCATCCAAACAGTCACAAACATCTTTGCTGTTATCAAGAAGCCGACCGGCTTCATCGTACATCTGGTTCTTCTTGACACTGCAAACAGAAATATAAATAAGTGTCAGTGATATACAGTTGTCCCCTAGTATTTGTGGGGGGTTACGTTCTTAGAGAACCTGCAAAGAGGTAAAAAAAAACCCACAAATATTTGATGTGGTCCATAAAAATGCCTATCTCCTACACAACCACTTTCCAGTGTGGACTGGGTACTTTTTGTTGTGTCACCTACACGACCACTTTACTCTCTACCGATTATTGCCATTCCACTAACCTTACTACACACAATGTCTAGGGCGGGAAAAATTCCCCGAGATCGATGGACGAGTTCTCTCTTGCGGTCTCTGTCCCTCATTATCGCTGCCATGTCCTGCGTCTCTAAGAGACCAGTGCCTGTCCTTAGGGCATCAACATATGTTAACCTCGTTCTTCCTCTTCCAGTGTGTCCATGCAGGGGCTCCCACAGGAGCACTGAGTGCAGTGTCAACTCTGGATGTCGGTGAGCATGTCCAGCTAACCTCAGTCTCCTCTGTGCTACTCTTGAGCTGACCTTTGGGAGGCTCCCGTACAGCTCTGAGTTCTTCATCCTCAGTGTATACTGATTAATGTTCAGAGCCATCCTCAGCATTCTCGTGTAGCACCCATCCACCATCTGAGTGAGTTTCTTGGTCAGTGTCCAGGTCTCAGACCCATACAGCAGCACAGACTCCACTAAAGCAACACAATTAAAAAACACTAAATGAAAAAAATAGTTCAACAAAGACATACTTCTCTCTGTAAATTCTGCGATTCATCTTACGCATTTCCCTGGCACTTCGTTCTGGATCGAAATCTTCCATAAATTTCCCAGGATTTGCAAAAGAAAGCATTTTTAGTTGTTTACTAACACTCTGCAAAAGAGAGAAAAAAAAGAGAAAGATTTAATGAGATGAAAATGCCAGAAGTTTAAAGTAGGAAGGAAGCTGCAGGAGAGGAAGACCAAGGAAGATGTGTGTAGAAAGAAGTAGTAATGGCTTCTCTCAGGCTACTGAACTTCACAAAGGAAAGGATACAGTAAAATGAAAAAGTGGAAGGAAACTGTACTGGAGGGAACTTGTCTATATAGTGCAGGCATCAGGATGATGGTGATGATGAGGAAAAGAAGGATGGTGATTATGATGGCAGAAGATACAAGGAGCACAGAGATGATGATGATGATGGTAATGATGATGGTGGTGAGGAGAATGGTGATTATAGAGAGGAAAGAAAAGGATGGTGATGTCAATGATGAGGAAGAGGATGGCAATGACAATGATGATGATAAGGAGGTGGTGATGGGGAATGAAGGTGGGGATGGAAAAAAAAGGATGGTGATGATGATGATGGCAATGATGAGGAGGAGTAGATAAACAGGATGATGATGATGATGATTGTGATTGTGGTGGTGGTGGTGGTGTGGTGAACGTGGTGGTGGTGGTGGTGAAGGAAGATGATTCAATGATGGATCTCACACTACTTTAGATTGTTTATCTGTACACTCCTAGTGTAAGTGGCTGAGTATTCCACAGACACTTGGCCTATTAATGACATCCTCAGCTGGATTCAGCATGACTCTGTGTTTGACAAAGATGTACCTTGGAATTACAGATACAGTTCATTGTGTGCGTGTGTGTGTGAAAAGTAAATGGGAAAACAACACACTAAAACAATACATTACCAATGAAGAGATATATATATTACAATGAAAGTAAGTATAAATACACATATATACACACACATATATATACACAGAAATGTATATATATGTTGGGCCATCAAGTATGAAATTTGTAGAAAAAAAAAACAACCAAATTTCTACAAATTTCATACTTGACGACCCAATATATATATATACATATCTGTGTGTATATATATATATATATATATATATATACATACACACATATATATGTACGTATGGGTTATATCGAACATTAAAAATAATATCCGATTCGTTTGTAAACAAACGAGCTCGATAAGAAGCTGTGTCATGCCGGTGACCGATCGTCACCTGTTTGTTCAACACTGGCTTTGAGGAACAATCAACATGTTTCTGGGTCATTAGGACTGTATAACAGGACTGTATACCTTTCTGGAAGATATATATATATTAGTTTGACACTTGATATAGACAGGAAAGAGTCATAACGATTCAGACGTTGGTCTTTCAGCAGAAGATAGAACGAGAAATAAAAGAAGAAAATAAAAAGTTAGACCACTAAGAGGAAAAAAACAGCCACACACACATACACACACGAGTTTGTGTATGTGTAGTGCTGCCCATGTCTTCCTCTTTTGCAGCTTCCTTCCTACTTGCAAATTCTGATCCTTTCATATCTAACAACACTAATCATCTACATAGCTGCTAGACCAGCTAAAAACAGCAGCCAAAGCTCTCCCAAATCGCACCCCGTCTATTAAAAAAGAAGGCCTCCATTGGGATAATGGTGTTCATGAAATATATGAGGAAAGGATAGAAAAACAAGAAGGATTGTCATGGCAGGAATATCTTTCATAAGTCTGATCAATCAGGGGTTTGACCTAGGGCTAAATAACATCAACTGCCACAACAACTAAGGGAGATAATTTGGAATTTCATTGAAGAAATACAAGAGCTCAAACTCCCGCAATCGGGCACATGTATGCTTGCTTTTGTTTGTATACGAAACTGATTAGTGGTTGTGACAGTAATAAACTATATAGCGTATTGAGTACTCTTCTTTGTGTACACACACATTAAATATATATATATATATACATAGGAGTAATAGTTTGGTAAAGATAAAAGTATAGAGCAACTAAAGGCCGTAGGACGAGTTTTAATATAGATCTTGGTGACCCTGTGATAAACAGGTGAAACTCCAGAGTAACAAGACTCACTATTTAGCCTGAATAAAATGAATATTTAAACTCTACTTCGGTATCGAGTACTCTTTCCCTCAACCGTCAACCATATATATATATATATAGTGGTAGAACACTGAAAGGTAATATCCGTAGTGGTAGAGCACTCAGTCCTGTTAAGTATAACCATGTCCATTACGAGCTGAGGATCCGCTAAGGTGAAACAATTGTTCTCGGTATGGTGAATTAACTGTTGTGTAACCACTTCTATATATATATTTAATATAGAAATGGCTTCTACAGGACTAGAACTGTTTCATTCGGGAGAAATCACCAGGAAGCCCTGATGATTTCTCCCGAATGATACAGTTCTAGTCCTGTAGAAGCCATTTCTGTATTAATATTTATACTCTGCTATGTATTGAGTACCTTGCTTACTGTGGTTACCCCCCGATTGAACTCGGTTATAAATATATATTAATTTCTCTATTTTCATGTATATATATATATATATATATATATTAAAGAGTTAAACAATATATATATATAGTAAACGTGATTCAAGGAATTACTGGTGATGGTCCAATCTGAGCACTCGATCACAGGCAGAGTATATATAATAAGAAAAAAACGATGAAGCTTCGTTTACATGTTCTTATTGAGTATCGACTCGAATAAAGATAAAGTGTAAATCATGATACGTGTGTTTTTTTATTGGCAATACAGGTAATATGACCGTCTACAAATATAACAATATAGGTTTCAACACGCGATTTCACATCAAGAATCTTGCAAAACAAATACACAACACGTGTGTGTGTATATATATATATATATATATATATATATATAGTGTAGGTGTATATGTTTATATATATAGAGAGAGAAAGAGTGATTATAGTGTGTGTGTGTATATATATATATATACATACATACATACATACATGTGTGTGTATGCACATGGCGATATAAACATCGTGTATATTTGCATGAGTAAATATTATCAGTACTTGTAGAGTAAACAAAAATATAATTAAACAATTATACAATTAAATTTATATATTTTTGCTTTGGTTAAACCTAATTTCTGTATATTTTCACGTTGCTGTTTGTTGTCTCTGTAGAAATTAAAACAACTTGTGCAAATACGAAAAGTGGAAATTGGAAATTAGGGGGAAATAAAAGAATATTTAAAAACATTTTGTGCTTGTTTTGATGTGAAAGTTGTCAGTTTAAAACAGAGTGAAAAGATAAACGATAGCCAAAAGAAATTAGAATAAAGGTAATTTAACATCGATTGATGAAAGTTCAAAAGAATCTTTTAAATTAACGAAATATAAAAATATTTCGATATTTTTTTCAAACCTTAGGAAGTTACTTTCGAATTATATATAATATATGTTGCTATTATTTTACAAAAGTCATTCATTTCATGCTTGGTAAATAATAATTATTATTATATTTATAATTATATTTGTAATTATGATCATAATTCGTATATTTTTATTTATTTCTATCGTCAACTGTAAGTAATTTAGTTTTATAAATAAGCTTAGTGGTTTAGTGATGTACTCATTTCTATTTTTTTTTTTTTTAAAACATTCTCATATATCTAAATATAAACTTTATTGTCACCACAAAATATATCATTATTATTACTTTTCTATGAATATAATAATACAGAATGAAAATATAGACACAAATAATATATATAATAGTAAATGAATAATTCTTACAGAATAGAAATATAAACACATACAATTATTATTACTGGGAACCTTATAAATATAAAAATATAATGCACTAAATCTATCTAAACACACCAACATCACTATTATATATATATATATATACACACATATATATGTTTATCCCGGGTTCAATCGGGGGTAACCATAGTAAGTAAGGTACTCGATACAAAGCAGAGTATAAATATTTAATATAGAAATGGCTTCTACAGGACTAGAACTGTTTCATTCGAGAGAAATCATCAGGAAAGCTTTCCTCGGGTATATATATATATATAGGCATGGACCAGCACAAACACCAATTTTATCGGAGTCTGGTTTTCTAAGACTTTTCTCTTTAATCTTTTTTTTTTTTAAACTACAGATAAGATTATTTTAATAAATGACAGAATCTTTAGGAAAATAAGAAAATAAGTGTTGGATACTATCTAGGAGAGAGAGAAAGAAATAGTGATACAGAGATAGGAAGGAATAGATTATGTGATTAAAGGTTATATTTGTCGCTCCATCATTGAATATATCAACAAAACCCTACACAAACAATAAACATACATATATATATATACTCACTCACCGCATCTTAGAAATTCCTTCCGAGGAATCTGGTAAACCATAAGTGATACAGAGATAGGAAGGAAGTGATAGATTCTGTGATTAAAGGTTATATTTGTTGCTACTTCATTGAATATATCAAACACAACATTTATTAACATTAACAATAAACAAACACACATATATATATATATATATATATATATACTCACCGCATCTGAGAAATTCCTTCCAAGGAATCTGGTAAACCAGTTAGTAGTACCGGCAAAATCTAAAATGTTCTTCTCTTTAGCTATCTCTCTGGCCCTGTCTGTGATCATGTCCCGTGTAAGTTCATCAAGTCTGTCATTGGTGTAATAACCGTTAATCCAGCCGGCCAGTTCTCGGTCCATTTCCCTAACTCTGGTCAGTTGCCGGGTTCCACGTCTCTTTGGAATGTTCTCACCCTTTTTGCTGCGAGTTGTACCATTAGGTTTGGCTATTTCACGAGTACCATCCACTGGATTCTCCTGGGTTTTATTAACAACGGAGCTTTGATTGCTCACGTCGTTAATATCAGGGTTGACATCGGGGTTAGTGTCAGGGTTGACGGAACCGAAGGACATCGGAGAAGACACCGATAGTTCCAATTCCAGTTCTGGTTCGGTTTCCAATTCTGGTGGATCTTCGCCATCAACATGATTCGATTTGTTGTCCGTCGTCGAATCCACATCTTTGCTTTCTTCGTTGTTGTTGTTGTTATTGTTGTTGTTGTTATTGGCGGATGATGACGATGATGATGATGAAGAAGCGGCTGAGTTTTGGTCATCTTCGGGCGTTTTGGGGGGCGGGGTTTTTTTCACGGCAGTGGTGCTCTTCCGTGCCGTGTCTTTGGACATCCTCGGTTTGGTTGTGAACCTGCTCTGGTCTTTTCTGGAAGCGTTGGTGCTGCTGCTATTATTACTACTATTACTATTATTAGTGATAGTATTAGCAACAGTAGTACAACTATTACCACCACTACTAGTACTACTATTACAGTAGCTACTATAGTTTCCACAAGTAACAGTCCATATATTGTCGGCAGTAGAAACAATTCCTTTGTTCCTCTGATGTTTTCTTGTTGATGTTTCACCACTGCCAGGCGGCACAACTGCTGTCGCCACCGACAGACGGCGCTCACGGTTGTCATTCATTTCACCCGCCCCTTTTTTCAAATGTTCTACCAAATCATTCAAAAATTTCTCATTTCTCTTGGTTTTATTATTATTTACCTTTACATTCCTCATCGCAGACTTTCTCACTCCATTCACAGAATCTGCAGTATTATTTTCCTCCTTGTTTCTCTTCTTATTATACATCGCTGTTAAAATTTAGACACGCTTCGTTCAACCGCGACAATCAATAGTTTCATTACTTTTACTTTAATTCCTGTCTATTTTATATTAAATCTCAATGTTCCCTAGCTACCTACCTCTTCAAATGAATTCGTCCTGGAATAAACACACATCGAAAGTTTCACTTATTTCATTAAATCTGTGTCTATTCTAAATCTCAGCGCTACCTATGTACCACTTCAAATGAATTCACCCTGGAATAAAACACACCCGAAAGTTTATTAAATATGTTTTAAATCTCAGCGCTACCCTCATATCTACCTGAAATAAAAATTTACATAAACGTACCTGTGAGTTTGACTTAGGTTCTTTTAATCTCTACAGAGAGCCGTATCATCGACCAGGTAGCCAGCAGCACGACGAAAATGTTGACACCAACGAATAAATGTAAAGTGAACTTAACAGCTTTTTGTGTGTGTTATTTGGATGGCTAAAATGATTAACTAGTTTTAGTTTCAACATAACACATTCTCAGATCAAATCACTTGCCAGACATGTACAAGTGTGGCTAAAATGACTCTTTCCCCAATATAATTGCTTTAGTTTCAACACACCATGATCTTAGATCAAGTCATTTGCCAGACAAGTTCACCTCCGAAATATAAAATATCTGTTTAATTTTTATATAATAATAATAATAATGAAATTAATGTGTACAGTGCTCAGGTGCACTACAACCCATCAAAGGTGCATGTATAGTACATAGAATAATGTAGAAATGTGAAGAGAGTGAACAGTGTATGAGTCACGATATACATGTGTCCGTGTGTATGGAGGGGGGATATTTAGTTAAATCTTATTGCATCAGTCTATCTTGTATCCCTGGTTATTCCATTTGTATACTTACAACAGGGACTTGTGAACTCAGTCCTTCAGATAGAGATTTATTTGGTAAACATAACTATTGCAGGATTTCCAATTTCCCTCGTCAGACGATTCAGTGGGAAATAAAGATTTGCAAAAACGACAACTGAGTGTTTCTTTTCTCTCTTCTCTTCTTCTTTGTCTTCTTCAGTCACTTATTCCTGAGAGGGGGGAGGGGCGGAGTCCTCAAACACTCCTTCCAACAGGTCCTGTCAGAAGCAATTGTCTCCAACTGATCCAGCTGGATGGGTTAGACGGGTTATCACATATAATAATAATGAATGAAATTACTGTGTACAGTGTACAGTGCTCAGGTGCACTACAACTCATCAAAGGTGCATGTATAGTACTTAGAATAATATACAAATGTCAGGGAAGTGAATAGTGTATGAGTCATGATATACATGTGTGTGTGTGTGTGTATGGAGGGGGAATATTAGGTGTAGTGTTGGCGAATCTCAGGAAGCATGGAGGTTTTAAAGGATGCAGTGTCTCGACAGCTAATAACTGATGCAGGGAGTTTGTTCCATGGAGGTTTTAAAGGATGCAGTGTCTCGACAGCTAATAACTGATGCAGGGAGTTTGTTCCATGGAGGTTTTAAAGGATGCAGTGTCTCGACAGCTAATAACTGATGCAGGGAGTTTGTTCCATGGAGGTTTTAAAGGATGCAGTGTCTCGACAGCTAATAACTGATGCAGGGAGTTTGTTCCATGGAGGTTTTAAAGGATGCAGTGTCTCGACAGCTAATAACTGATGCAGGGAGTTTGTTCCATGGAGGTTTTAAAGGATGCAGTGTCTCGACAGCTAATAACTGATGCAGGTAGTTTGTTCCATGGAGGTTTTAAAGGATGCAGTGTCTCGACAGCTAACAACTGATGCTGGTAGTTTGTTCCATGGAGGTTTTAAAGGATGCAGTGTCTCGACAGCTAATAACTGATGCAGGGAGTTTGTTCCATGAAGGTTTTAAAGGATGCAGTGTCTCGACAGCTAATAACTGATGCAGGGAGTTTGTTCCATGGAGGTTTTAAAGGATGCAGTGTCTCGACAGCTAATAACTGATGCAGGTAGTTTGTTCCATGGAGGTTTTAAAGGATGCAGTGTCTCGACAGCTAATAACTGATGCAGGGAGTTTGTTCCATGGAGGTTTTAAAGGATGCAGTGTCTCGACAGCTAACAACTGATGCAGGAAGTTTGTTCTATTCTTCAGCAACTCTGAGCGTGAAAAAATGTTTCCGAAATTATGCAATGAGTCAGGTCCAAAGACCACGTCTTGCTCATACAGATGTGTATGGTGGCTTGGTTTCCTAACACCAACCACGCTTCTGATCATTTCTGATATAGGCACAAGGCCAACAATTGGGGGGGGGGGGGTCGAGAGAAAGTCGATTAAATCAACTCCAGGGCATTACTGGTACTTCATTTTATCGACACCGTTGGGATGAAAGGCAAGGCTGCCCGCAGCGGGATTTGAAATGAGGGTGTAAAAGGAATTAACTACATACTGCAAAGCACATTGTCCGACGCTCTATCGACTCTGCCAAACCACTGCCCTAAATCAAACAAATAATATAAATAAATAAATCTAATACAGGAATTGTATTAAGCATTTTATTGTCTCTAGGAAGATAAAAAGGTTTATTTAACAAAAACAAGTCCATCCTTCCCAGCATGCATATGACATTCTACCTACCTTTCATCATCATATAATTACTGGTAATAATAGTAGTAGTAGTAGTAGTAGTAGTAGTAGTAGTAGTAGTAGTAGTAGTAGTAGTAGTAGTAGTTTTATTGTTAATGTGTGTCGGGGGGTCACTGCATTACTGAGCACAGCTCTGTGTGCCTTGGGTATGTGCAGTGTGGTTTCTGGTGTTGCTGTTTCTATTGTAGTGGGAGTACCTTTCATAATATGAGTGAAATGCCTAGTACTGCTAATATTTGTAAGTCCTGGGGCTTGGGTGATGTATCAGTGTGTGTGTGTGTTGTTTTTATATTATCGATTATTAATATTAATACTAATAAAGTGGTGAGCATGGTCCGTGTAAATGGGCCTGCCTTGAGCATACACCTGTAGATTGGAGTAGATAAACTGGGAGAGAGTACTTTGTCCTAGCGGACAGGTTGACCGTGGCTTTTGTGGGATTTCTATACAAGTGACCCTTAGAGTCTCCTCACCTTTGGGAAAGTTGTTATGTTTGTTTTAAATGTTTATTTTCTTAGTCTCTTTTATAAATTTTATTTTACACAAAGAAAAACCCTACACTGTATCGTCCTGTACCGTCTTTAATGTTTCCTTAATATGAACCCTGTGTGGCTAATAAAGAAATCAATATTATTAATGATATTATTATTCTTATTGTTATTACCTCTTCGGTGATGCCCTGATTAACTTTTTCAAATTTCATTTGAAAAGGAAAATCAGGGTAGAGAGGGAAGTGCTCTCTTCCCACCATTCTGTTGAAAGATGGGTGAGAGAGGCAAGTATGGCCCGAGTGAATGGGCCTACTCTGAGTATGTGTCTGTAAATTAAAGGTGGAAAACTGGGAGAGGGCACTTGCCCTGGTGGTCAGGGTCACTGTGGCCTTTTAATGGGCTTTCTCCACAAATGTCCCTCGGAAGTCTCCCCCCTATTGGGGAATTTTTCATTGTTATTTTTTATTACATCCTCTGTTTTTTTTACATGCAGAAATGCCCATTTATACCGTCCTGTATTGTCTTGTACTGTCCTTAATGTCTACTTTATGTAAACCCTTGTGGTTAATAAAGAAAGCATTGTCATTAGTATCATTGTTTTAATATTATTATTATTATTATTATTATTATTATTCTTTGAGTCTCAGTCATTGATGTTATTTAACTGGAAAGTTTGTTGAAATGAATATCAAGCCGCTACCTGCAGCCTCAGATATTCAGGACGTATCAGAAGGTTCCTGCTGTTCCCAGCAAGCATGCCTTTTGAAGTGTTCCAAAAAACGAGGCTGGGCTAATGTTCTTTAACCATCCTTGGAAACTATTTGAGATAGTACCTATTATTATTATCATTATTAAATCAGAAACCACTATTACTATTATTATTACCCTTCTTTAACTTGACATTCAATCTGGGACATTTTTCATACGATTCACATATTATCATCATCATCATCATCATCTTCTTCTCCCTCTCATCACCTCCCTTCTCCTTCATTAACTAGACACTCTCAATTTAGGACATTTTTCATACGATGTCACAGCATTGTAGAAAGCAGTCCAAACTTTGGGGTTTTTAAAACAAACAGTGCCTCCAGCCCGTAGCTTTTGGTGTTCCTGCAAATATAAATAAATAAATAAATAAGCAAATGCATAAATAATCAATATATGGATGTGTAATAGTAATATATGTGAACGGCAAAGCATAAATGAACTAAGTGAGAAATTAGGAATAAGAGGGATCAGATGCTGTTTACTCGAGAGAAGACTACGTTGGTATGGTCACGTGATGCGCATGAAAGACGACAGCTGCATAAAAAAGTGCAGGGCGATCAAAATTGATGGTAGTTATGGAGTAGGTAGACCCAGAAAAACCTGGGACGACTTGATAAAATCCGACCTCACACACTTACACCTCTCCAAGACAATGTCACTGAACCGAGACCTTTGGTGCTACGCAGTAATACAGAAGACCCGCCTTGCCTATGTACAAAGCGAAACCTACAGCCAGTAGGCATCTCTTAACCAAATATACACCCCAATCTACTACCCCTACCCTATCTTCCCACTCCCACCAACAGCACGAGAAAATGAGATCGAGTTCGTGTAGGTGTCACAACAAAAAACACACACAGTCCATGCTGTAATGTGGCCATGTAGGTAACACGGTAAAAAGTTCCCAGTTCCACACTGTAAATGTGGTTGGTGTTAGGAAGGGCATCTAGCCATAGAAAACCTGCCAGATAGTCCTATATGAGCGAGACACGGTCACCCGACCAGCCTTGCCTCAAGTGGGACAACTCCCGTCTAACCCATTTATAATAAATTGGAGTGAAAGCAACTGGTGCATGTGTTTCTTATTGGCAACATGACCCTCCCAAAGTATAACAATATATATATATATATATATATATATATATATATATATATATATATATATATA
The DNA here is from genome assembly GCA_964016885.1 of Eledone cirrhosa. Lineage (NCBI taxonomy): Eukaryota > Metazoa > Mollusca > Cephalopoda > Octopoda > Eledonidae > Eledone > Eledone cirrhosa. The sequence goes on along the minus strand of OZ024759.1, from coordinate 31,731,773 downwards.
TATATATATATATATATATATATATATATATATATATTTATATATATATATATACATATATATATACATACATACACATATATATACATATATATAATTGGTAAATGTAAAATTATTGATTGTTATTACCTGTCTATTGATGTCTCCAATACAAACAATGTTTTTCTTGGCTTCTTGAGCAGTGATGGCCCATTTAGAGTGATCTCGTGTCTGTTTAAACGAGTACATGTGTAGCCTAATATTTCTGATGTTGTAAACCTAGAACACATACACAAGACAGAAGAATAAATACTTGTAGGGTTATATGGTGGTGGTGGTGGTGACGGTGGTGGTGGTGGTTGTGGTGGTTGCGGTGATGGTGGTGGTGAGGATGGTGGTGGTGGTGATAGTGGTTGTGGTGGTTGTTGTGGTGGTGGTGGTTGTTGTGGTGATTGTGGTGATGGTAGTGGTGGTGGTGGTGGTTGTGGTTGCGGTGGTTGTGGTGGTGGTGGTTGTTGTTGTTGTGGTGGTGATTGTGGTGATGGTGGTGGTGATGGTGGTGGTACTTGGTGGTGGTGGTGGTGAGGATGGTGGTGGTGGTGATGGTGGTAGTGGTTGTGGTGGTGATGCTGGTGGTTGTGGTTGTGGTGGTGGTGGTGGTTGTTGTTATTGTGGTGGTGATTGTGGTGATGACGGTGGTGATGGTGGTGATGGTGGTAGTGGTTGTGGTGGTGATGCTGGTGGTTGTGGTTGTGGTGGTGGTGGTGGTTGTTGTTATTGTGGTGGTGATTGTGGTGATGACGGTGGTGATGGTGGTGATGGTGGTGGTTGTGGTGGTGGTAGTTGATGGTGTGGTGGTGAGGATGGTGGTGTGGTAGTGAGAGGATGATGGCGGTTGTGGTAGTTGTGGTGGTTGTGGTGATAGTGGCGAGGATGATGGTGGTGGTGGTGGTGGTATTGGTGGTGGTGATGAGTAGGATGATGGTGGTGGTGTGTAGGATGATGATGGTGGTGGTGATGATGATTGTGGTTGTGGTGATGGTGGCAAGGATGTTGGTGATGATGGTGGTGTTGATGATGATGATGGTGTCCAAGTAACACAATGTCTTTCATTAGAAATATGGTACCAAAAAGGTTAAAGTGTTTATATTTATGAAAAAATGTTTCCATTTTAATTTTATTTAAAAATCTTGGTTAAGTTATGTTCCAAACACCAACTTACACAGTGTCTTTTATTAGAAATTTGACAATGAATCCATCATAATTTTATGTAAGAACCTTTGTTAAGTTATGTTCCAAACACCAACATACACAGTGTTATTTATTAGAAATATGGTACCAAAAAGGTTAAAGTGTTTATATTTATCTAAAAACTTTTCCATCATAATTTTATGTAAGAACCTTTGTTAAGCTATGTTCCAAACACCAACTTACGCAGTGTCCTTTGATTAAAAATATGATACCAAAAGAGTTAAATACAGATAATGGAAATGAACTGAATTAAAATTGGGATTGGAATGATAGAAATATGTTTCCCTACATGATATTTTCCAGAACAAAAAGATTTGAGTTTTCCTCGTCCATTCTGCCATGACTCGACCAGTAAATTGCTGCTCAAAACCGGTGCCAACCATGCTGAATAAAGGTCTGAAAGAAAGGTGAAACAGTTAGAAAATATATATATTGAAAGTCCCTTATACTCTAAGAAGGGAATTTTAACCCTTTACCATTTATATTACTCTACATATACTATTGTATTTTCGCAATAAATGCTTTTCTTCACATAACAATCTCATATAATATCGTAGCTATGAGATTTTGATATTTATTTTGAGAACAATACCTTATCAGTATAAACGGCCAGTTACAGCCAGTTGGAACAGAAAGAGGTGAGAGAGTTCTGGCCAGATATGGCCAGTTTAACCCTTTAGTATTTGCATTACTCTATATATACTATTGCATTTTCACAGTAAAGGCTTTATCTTACATAATTATCTCACATAATATCAAATTTATGAGATTTTGATATTATTTATTTTGAGAATAATACTTTAACATTGGTATGAGTGGCAGTTATGGCTAGTTTGAACAGAAGAGGTGAGAAAATTCAGGCCGGATACAGCCGGTTTAAATGCTAAAGGGTTAAAATGAAAAATGTAAATGTGTGTATCTGCAACTTGTCCTGAGAGGTGTGGGATGGAAACACAAAGGTTACATATCCCAAGGCCCCAGAGAGGGTCCAAAAGTGAGCAAACCTTGACAATTGGTATTTTTAACTTACCTCCATCAAATTTGGAATATTTTGCAAAACTGATAAATTTGTTGCCACCTTTAGAAATGAGAAGTTGAGTTCGATTCCATGGTGGGTTTGACACTCTGGCATGATGTAAGACCACAGATGCCATAACTGGGTTGTCCTGTTCCATACTAGGAGAGAAATATGAATCATATATCTGTGGGTAGTTATATTTCAACTGTTTGCCTGGAAATATGAAAGAAAATATTTTTTTTATCATTTTAATACTAAATCCACTCTGGTACAGACTAGGAATACCATATCCCTGAGTGTTGTAAGAGGTGACTAAAAGGATTGGTTTGTGTGTGTATATATATATATATATCATCATCATCATCATCATCATCATCATTTTATGTCCGCTTTACCCTGCTTGCAAAGGTGAGATGGGTCCTATTCAACACAGCATCTCTCCATTCGTCATGGTCCTTCATCATCTCCTCCGTGAGCTTCAGCAATTTGAGATTTGCTCTCACCACCTCCGCCCGTGATTTTTAGTTGATGAAAGTTGGTTGATCATATAATCCACCAACTTTTTCATAAACAGGCGTAAAGCACTCAACAATTTGTATTCCTAAGAATTTTTTCAGTAAAGTATCAACCAGAATTTTAATACAACCAGAATTTTATTACATATATATATGTGTGTTATTATGTGTGTGTATCTTATTTAAAATAGGTACATCATATCCTCGTGTGTCATAAGAGATGATTAAAAGGTGTGTGTATATATATATATATCATCATCCTCATCATTTTAGGTCCACTTTTCCCTGCTTGCAAGGGTGGGATGGGAACTGATTCTGGCTTGATTTCTACAGCTGGATGCCCTTCCTAACACCAACCTCATTTACAGTGAGTGCTGGGTGCTTTTTTGCCATGACACCTCCACAACCACTTTGCAGTGGAATGATAGGGACCCCAGTCCTATCATCTCATTTCTACAGCTGAGTAAACTGGAGCAATGTGAAATAAAGTGTCTTGTTCAAGGAAACAACACATCACCCGGTCTGAGAATTGAACTCACAACCTTTCGATTGCAAACCCAATGCTCTAACCACTAAACCATGTGCCTATATATATATATATATATATATATACATATATTTATATGTATATATATGTGTGTCAGTATGTGTGTGGTGGTGGTGTGTGTGTGATAAAAGAAACAAGAGAAACAAAAGAAGCTCTAGCATGGTCGCAGCACGTCGGCTTGAAACATGTAAAAGATAAGAGACAAAAGAAATTTACCAATTTTATTCATTTCCTTATATGGGTATGTAACACACAAGAAAGTTTGGCCATAATAGTGACCATTCTCTGGCCATACGTAGCCGGAATGTCTGTAACTTGGAAACTTTGGGGTACTGTGAACTAACCAAAATCCAGAGAGCGTGTCAAATGCCACCACACCTTGAAATGAAATTAAAAGTAAATAAATATTTATTATAAGAACAGATTAAAGTTTAAACCACCTCTTTCTGTTCAAACCGGCTGTAACTGGCCACTCATACTGATGTTAAGGTATTGTTCTCAAAATGGATAATATCAAAATCTCCTAGATTCAATATCATATGAAATAATTATGTAAGATAAAGCTTTTACTGTGAAAATACAATAGTAAATATAGAGTAATGTAAATGCTAAAGGGTTAAGCAAAGAATCGCTGCTTTCACCCTTAACCCTTTAACATTTACATTACTCTATATTTACTATTGTATTTTCACAGTAAAGTCTTTACCTCTCATAATTATCTCACATAATATCGAATCTATCAGATTTTGATATTATTTAATTTGAGAACAATACCTTAACATCAGTATGAGTGGCCAGTTACAGCCGGTTTGAACAGAAAGAGGTGGGAGAATTCTGGCCGGTTATGTTCGGTTTAAATGCTAAAGGGTTAATACAACAACACTGACTCAAATAGAAGTCATTATTTCATGTGGATTGGCAGTATTGGTAGAGAGTCGGACGCCATGCTTTGACGCATAGAGTTACGGCCCTTGCTATTCTGAGTTCAAATCCCGCTGAGGTTAACTTTGCCTTTCATCCTTACGAGGTCGATAAAATAAAGTACCAGTAATACACTGGGTAATTGCTGGCCTTGTGCCTAACGTAGAAACAAATATTTCATGTGGATTGGCCATATTGGTAGAGCGTCAGACACCATGCTTTGCGGCACAGAGTGGTGACCCTTTACATTCTGAGTTCAAATCCCGCTGAGGTTAGCTTTGCCTTTCATCCTTAGAGGGTCAAGAAAATAAAGTACCAGTAATTCACTGGGGTCGATTTAATCGACTTTCCCCTCCCCCAAAATAGCTGGCCTTGTTCCTAAAGTAGAAACAATTATTCCATGTTGTGCTTATTACATTCAAGATTAACTTTGCCTTTCATCCTTCGGGAGAAATTTCGATAAAATAAAAGTACCAGTTATGTACTTGGATCAATATTTCCCCCTTCCTCTTGTGCCAGTGAGATATACCAATACAGTAACACAGAGGAGACTGAGGTTAGCTGGACATGCTCACCAACATCCAGAGTTGACACTGCACTCAGTGCTCCTGTGTGAGCCCCTGCATGGACACACTGGAAGAGGGAGACCTAAGTTGACACATGTTGATGCCCTAAGGACAGACACAGGTCTCTTGGAGACGCAGGACATCACAGCGATGATGAGAGACAGAGACCACAGGAGAGAACTCGTCCATGGATCTCGGGAATTTTACCCACCCCAGATATCACCATCATCATTTCATTTTACGTCCGCTTTTTCCCTGCTTGCAAGGGTGGGACGGGAACTGATTCTGGCTTGATTTCTACAGCTGGATGCCCTTCCTAACACCTAACCTCATTTACAGTGAGTGCTGGGTGCTTTTTTGCCGTGGCACCTCCACGACCACTTTACAGTGGAATGATAGGGAACCCAGTCCCTACCATCTCATTTCTACAGCTGAGTAAAATGGAGCAATGTGAAATAAAGTGTCTTGCTCAAGGAAACAAACATGACCCGGTCTGAGAATTGAACTCACAACCTTTCGATTGCAAGGCCAATGCTCTAACCACTAAGCCGTGTGCCTTATATAGATAGATATCAATATTTACCTTTTGTGTGTCCATATGACTCACTGGCCGAATGTGTGTTTGGTTTCTCATCATTATACATCATATACATGAAACTCTGAAATAGGGGAGGCAATTATAGATTTAATTAATTTAAACGTCCGTTAGAGCTAGTAAACCATGACAGTCTAGGAGAGGTATCAAATACCCTTTATATATAGCTGGTATGACATGACAGTCTAGAGGAGGTATCTAATACCCCTTATATATAGCTGGTATGTCGTAATAAACAAGGGGAGATCAAATGCCCCTTATATATAGCTGGTATGTCGTAATAGACTAGGGGAGATCTCAACTGCCCCTTATATATAGCTGGTATGTCGTAATAGACTAGGGGAGATCTCAACTGGCCCTTATATATAGCTGGTATGCAGTAACAGACAAGAGGAGGTATCTAATACTCTTTTCATATAGCTGGCTTCATCCAGGTTATGTCACCATCAGCACTACTGCTTTACAGAGTGGACAGGGTGCATTTTATTGTGTTAGCAGCACAACCACTTTACAAAGTGGACTGGGTGCTTTTTATAGTGGTAACAGCACTACCATTTTACAGAGTGGACTGGGTGCATTATATTGTATCACCAGCAATATCACTTTATAGAGTGTACTGGGTGCATTTTATAGTTGTACTAGCATTACCATTTCACAGTTTTATACAAATATGCATAAATAAGTAATAATTTCCTGCAAGAATCTCTCTCTTCGAATCCCTAATGTTTGTCAAATTGCAAAGGTAACTCACCCCTTTTGTTGTGTTCCCATAAATCGACTGTAAGGTGTAGTAAAGTGGTTGCTGTTTGGTGTCGATGTGGAAAGGAGAGAACCTC
>OZ024759.1:31700335-31725345 GCA_964016885.1 Eledone cirrhosa | reverse complement strand
AGTTAAGGAACTGAAGACAAAGTAGAACTTTATAGTGGAACTTAAGATATGATAGAGTAGAACTTAAAGATGGTATGAAGTGGAGCTTAAGATAAGATAAGAGTTTGGCAACTAGGAACAAGTGAATGGACATTAGAGAGATTCATATATATATATTAACAAGAGGAGATCATCATCACTGTTTAATGTCCATTTTCCATGCTAGCATGGGTTAGACGAGTAGTCCTGTTGTGAGACATGTCAGATCAGATGACTGTATCTTGCTCATACAGAACCAATGTTGATGTCAATTTAAAACAGAGACAAGATAATATCAATTTTAAAACCGAGATGAGATGATGTCAATTTTAAAACAGGAACGAGATGTTGATGTCCATTTTAAAACTGAGATGAGATGATGTCAATTTTAAAACAGAAATGAATTGTTGATGTCAATTTTAAAACAGAAATGAAATGTTGATGTCAATTTTAAAACAGAAATGAAATGTTGATGTCAATTTTAAAACAAAGACGAGATAATGTCAATTTTAAAACAAAGACGAGATGATGTCAATTTTAAAACAAAGACGAGATGATGTCAATTTTAAAACAAAGACGAGATGATGTCAATTTTAAAACAGAAATGTGATGGAGTCAATTTTAAAACAAAAAACAAACATTAAAATAAAAGATAAAAAAAAACGGAAAGGTTGTACATTAATACTAACTTTTAATAATCTATTATTTATTTTCAATTAACAAAGTGTAATAATAGTGATGACTGTAGTAGTAGTAGCTGTAGTAATAGTTGTTGTTGCTGCTTGCTGTATGTCTGGTGGTGGTGTGGTGTGGTAGTGGTAGGGTTACAGTTTTGTGTGTGTGTGTGTGTGTGTGAACTACTCCATTTTATTAACATAAAAAAAAAAAAAAAAAAAATCAGTTTCCCCACCCACCCTCAAAAAAACAAAAAACCTTCTACATCTGCTGCTGCTGCTGCTGAATTAAAAATGGCCAAAGAAGAAGAGAAAAAAAAAACGAAAGAGAGAGAGAGAGAAAGGCTGACCACACACAAAGAAAATATTATTTGGTCTGTGGGATGTTGTTGTTGATGTTGTGGGTTTCGAGTGGTGAAAGATGAGGTTTGTGGCAGGAACAACAATGAAACCAGGTCCACAACGCCAAAAATAGCCACTGGTTTTATCAAAATGTGAGACGAATCTGAATAAATAAAAAAAAAAAGAATTTAAAAAAAAGTAAACAAAACTGAAAAAAAAAAAAACAATCATCATCATCATGTAACGTCCATTTTCCCCCATTTGCATGGATTAGATAGGTTGCCGTGTTATGAGACAGTGTCTTGCTCATATGGATCTGTATTTTGGCTTCGTTTCTACGGCTGGATGCCTTAACCCTTTAGCATTTAAACCAGCCATATCCAGCCAGAATTCTCTCACCTCTTTCTGTTCCAACCTGCTGTAACTGGTCACTCATACTGATGTTAAGGTATTGTTCTCAAAATAAATAATATCAAAACCTCATAGATCTGATATTATGTGAGAGAGATAAAGCCTTTACCATGAAAACACAATCGTAAATATAGAGTAATGTAAACATCAACCACATTAGAGTGTGGACTGGGTGCTTTTTATTGAGCCACCATGACAACCATCTAACAGGGTAGACTGGGTGCTTTTTATTGTGGCACAAAAAGGACCATCTAACAAGATGAACTGGATGGTTTTCATCGTGTCATCAGCGCATGTAATCAATAATCAAAATAATTGTTTCTACTTTAGGCACAAGGCCAGCAATTTGAAGAGAAGAGGAAAGTAGATTAAATCGACCCTAGTGCATTATCTATCGACCCCGTAAGGATGAAAGGCAAAGCTAACCTTGGCGGGATTTGAACCCAATAATAATCTATAATATAATAAAGGAAGAGTGCGGGACAGTGTCCGTTTTATAATTTTTTATCCCATTAGTAAAATAAGTTGGGTTACTATGAATAAATAATGAATGAATATTATGTAATTTATCTACTAAATTTTGTAGCTCTTGATTAAACATAAATATTCTTATATATAAAGTATTGCCTATTTTAACATTCACCTCTTTAATATTTTCAAATGTCAACACTTCCGGTTAGTGCCCGTCATATTATAACACTTATTACATCTCTTATATAAACATTCATATATTTGCATCGTTATATAAGGTTTATATTTCCGTTGCTAATTTTCTACTTTTTCGTTTTCATAACATTTTAGTTTATTATATATGCAGTTAATATATAATATCGTCTTTTTTTTAATGTATCATGGATTACTTTACTGATTACAGAAGACAGTGTAACACAGACTTCATTCAATTTCTGTGTATATTATCAATTACGATTTCATTTGACGTATCATATCTACATGCATATATATTTGGTTATAATATCAATATAAACACTACACATGCTAGCAGAAAAACCACCCTTTGGGTAATAATTGTTTCTACTTTTAGCAGTAATTATCCCAGTGCATTACTGGTACTTTATTTTATCAACCTCGTAAGGATGAAATGCAAAGCTAACCCCGGCGGGATTTGAACTCATATCATAAAGGGCCATAACTATGCTGCAAAGCATGGATCCGACACTCGACTGATACTGCCAATCCAGTATGCTAGTAATAATAACAATTCTTTCTAACATTGTCGCAAGGGCAGAAGGTCAGTTATATCAACTGAGATATTTGTTAACATATTAATGTTAACAAAAAATCAAAAAAACACTAAAAACACGTAAAGATAGATTTACCTATGTGAAAAATTTATTTAAAAGCCAAGACTGCCTTTAATGAGAGATGGTCAGACGGGAAGGTTCTGTTTGGAATGAGTTTGCAGTCAAGCACATTCTGTTTAGCAGGAACTTGCAGGACACCGACAGCCTCCAAACTGGTGGAACTGTAGAAGACATAGTCTAAACACTCTCTGGTGTGCTCTGTCATTGTGGTCAAATCTGGTTCAATACCCTGTAGATAAATAGATATACATATAGATGGTTAAATATATATATATATATATACTCATACAACTACATACACGCACATATATAACTACACAAAAATTACACATACACACACATATAGGTATGTGTGTGCGTGCATATATATATATATATATATATATACAACTGTACACACATATACAGAGTGTGATGGTTGCAGTTTATCATGGAACCAGCACTAGGATTGTAGCCCCTATCTTTCAAACATTTCTTGATGTTTTAACCCTTTAGTGTTCAAACCGGCTGAAGATACCCACACTAAGATATCGTTCTAAAAATAAACAATGACGTCATCAAAATCTCGTTGATTCAAGATTACTGCAAGATAAGGCCTTTACCACAAAAATAACACTTGCATTTAAAATTAATTAAGTGTTAAAATTGTTGGAAGTCAACATCTAGGTCATTGTTAGATAATTTTTGCAACAAACCTAACAGGTTAGGCACATAATGTTTAAATTTTTGTGTATATCCATAAAGTCATTACTTTTACACCTGTTAATTAATTTCACCTGCCCATAAAAGTCAAATTTAACAAAAAAAAAAAAAAAAAAAAAAAAAAAATCAGGTAAAAATAAATAATTGTAAATTATTGATATTTAGACATCTATTGACAAAATTTCAAGTCTGCACATAGAAAATTAACAAAATTACAAACAAATATAGTTGATAACCCTCTTGAGTATGATTATCTCAAATTAATGTGAATAGATAAACATGACATTTGACAGAGTAATGTAAATGCTAAAGGGTTAATGATAGGGGCCAAAGGTACTATCATGAAATCAAAGATCTTGCCTGAGAACATCACTTGATCCAGGAATTGAACCCACAGCCTTATGATCATGAATCCAACACCCTTACCACTTTACCACTTTACACAACACAGAAATAGAAAGAAACTCTAATAATTAGCAGATCTTACCTGTACAACAGCATAGGCACTCTTAAGACTGGATGAAGTGTGCTGGAATCTTTCCCAAAGATGATCTACAAGTGCCGATTTCTGAAAATAAATGAGGCATATATTTAAGAACACTATTTCTGCTATAACCTAAAAATCATATATATATATATGTGTGTGTGTATGTGTATGTATGTATGTATGTGTGTAGTTCAAAGATACAACAAACAGAGGTACAAAAAGTCTTATTATTTTCATGTTTTATATGGAAAAGAGAAAAGAAAGTTTGACGTCTCTGGCTTAAGCCCTTCTTCAAGAGTACAAAATATGGTTGCACAACAAACACTTTACCCACACAGCCATGATCCTGGTGCTTCTGGTGTAACAAATAACACACTGCCAGAGACAAGAAAAAAATTCACAAAAAACAAAAACAAAAAAATCCATTTAGTCCGACTTACCGATCCATCTGGCATCTCCATTGTTTTTGAGGATTGCAGGAGCTGAATCATAGCATCTGCTAAATAGCCTTCCGATGCCAGCTGATAACCAGGGGACTTTGGGCTGGAATTGAAGTCCCCACAAATCACATGGGGGTTAGAATCACTGCCGGCTCGGTTTACAACTTCCCTGATAGCACGGGCAATCTGAAAACAGTGGAGAACTTTTGTTAAGTTATGTTCCAAACACCAGTTTAATAACGAGAAAGATAGTTATCCCTTTTAAAACCGCCTCCAGTTCTACAATACAGAAATTGTTTTTATTTTAATGTTTTTAATCTAAAAATCTACTCTCATAATATATAAGAACCTTTAAGTTATGTTCCAAACACCAGTTTAATAATGAAAACGTTATTTTACTAAATCCCTCCAAATTCTTGATTATTTTCTAAATTATTTGAAATGCAAAGACTGTCTCTTCATTAGAAATATGGTAAGGAAAGGGTTAAAGTGTTTATATTTATCTCAAAATCTTCCATCATAATTTTATGTAAGAACCTTTGTTAAGTTATGTTGCCAACACCAACTTAGTTATTTTACTAAATCCCTCCAAATTCTTGATTACTTTTTAAATTATTTAAAAACCATTTCATTAGAAATCATTAACATCATCATCGTTTAACGTCTATCTTCCACGCTAGCATATATGGTAACGAAAGATATTCAGAGTGAGCAACTTACCTGAACACACTGACTATTAGGAAGTTTAAAACCGCCCCAGTTGATATGAACATTTCCAACTGTGATGAACTTGCCAGTATTTTTACACCGAAGTCGTGTCACCAGAAGTACATCAGGCAGACACATAGAGCGACGGACCGATTCTTTCACTTCCTCTGAGAGGCTCATCTCTTGAATGTCCTACACATATACAGAAAAAATACAATAATTTCTTGGAATGTCCTACACATATACAGGGAAATGTAATTTAATTCTCAACATCCTGTACCACATGAAATCACACTAGCAAGACACTGTGACTACATCACACTGAATATTAAAATCATTTAATAATCTGTGGGTACAATAAAGATGCTAAAATCATTTGAATTAACAAACCACATGAAACTATATTAGCAAGGCATTCTTGAAAAGTACACAACACACAACAATTTATCCACTAGTAAAGATACTATAATCATTTGAATTAACCCTTTAGCATTTAAACTGGCTGTATCCAGTCAGAATTCTCTCACCTCTTTCTGTTCAAACCAGCCGTAACCGGCCACTCATACATACTTATGTTAAGGTATTGTTCGCAAAATAAATAATATCAAAGTCTCATAGATTCAGTATTATGTGAGATAAAGCCTTTATCATGAAAATATAATAATAAATATAGAGTAATGTAAATGCTAAAGGGTTAAACCCAGTTTCAGCTACCAAAACATACCAACCCACTTCTCATATTCCACAGTTCTTCAAACAACCTACAACACTGTTTTATAGAAATATATACATATTATTTACCTTGTCTATTAACTGTTTCAGACTGTAAGCTGTATTTTCAGCATCAGAAAAACGACTTGTCTTATAAAATGTTGTTTCTCCTTCATCATAGTTCTCATGGACTCTCTTTTTGTAAAAACCTTCATATCCCAGTCTGAAATTTAAATGAAAAACATAAAAATATATATAACAATATATATAAACATAAATTGTTTTTAATATTGGCACAAGGCTAGCAATTTTTGGGGAAGAGAATGTTGATTAAATTGGTGCCCAGTATATTACTGGGACTTTATTTTATTAACCTCCAGAAGGATGAAAGGCAAAGTTGATCTTAGCAGGATTTGCACTCAAAATGTAAAAGGCCTGTAACTAAGCATTTTGTTCAGCACTAATGATTCCACCAATCCACTGCCCACCATATGAATATAATGATAATAATATAGAGTCCAAGAGGACTCTTCAGTCTGGACAAGCAAGCAGCATCATCTTTAGTGCTGGTGCCACAATGAAACACAATAAATTACAAAGCTAACCTCACTTGATAATGAGAAAGTTATGTTACTAAATAATCTGCCTTTTGACAACTCTTTCTGTGCTGCTGGGGTTCCAATTACTCTCCTCACCAGACCAAAGTTCGATGGGGGAGCCAGTTTAATCACTGACCACACAACCATGAAGCAGGTTGTACTGGGTTACATGGTACCAGTAACAGACAGAAGCTTGACCTGACCATAACCCCATGATAAACACTAGATATATAACAGGGGATTTAAGGTTATTTTCCCTCCAAGAGCATGAGTTAACTTAGTAGGTCTCATACAAATCAAGGGGTCTTTATTGAAGCAATGTTTTTCAGTCAGATGCTCTTCTTGACGCTAACCCTTTTGACACACCTTCACCCTTATTCTAAAGCAGGTACAAGCAGCCTATATATATATATATACACACATATTACCAATATATATCACACACACAGTTTACATTAAGTGACTAAAAGGGGTAACCTGGTTGTAAGACAATGCTCCAAAAAGCCCAGCCCAACCAATGCAAGCATAGAAAAGTCAATGTAAAAATCATAAGGATTATATATATATGTAAGGTGATATTGATAGTGACCTGAGAAAAAGTGCCCAGTCCACACAGTAAAGTAATTGTGTTGATGATCCAGTCCACACTGTAGGGTGGTCGTGTTGATGACACAAGAAAAATTGCTCAATCCACACTTTAAGGTGGTCATGTTGGTGACACGACAAGCACCCAGAGCCAGCCCACAGGAGGCATTCAGAAGGGCATCCAGCTGTAGAGACAGAACCAGAAAATCCAGATCCATACAAGCAAAACATGGTCTCTGGACCCGACTTGCCTCTTAATGTAACAACCCATCTAACCCCTGCAAGCGTGGAAAATGTACATTAAATGATGATGATGAACTTCTAGTTGACATAAATCACTATAACAATAGTTGATCAATATAAATAATAGATTTGAAAATTGAGTAAAGAACCCCTGGAGACAGAGGTATCTTACCCGATTTTCTCATTTAGGGTATTTGACTATTATTATTACTATCATTATTAGGGTGTTGGATTAGCAGTATTGGTTTTTACAGCTGGATGCCCTTCCTAACACCATCCACACACACACACACACAAACACGTGTATATACATGTATATATATATATACACACACAGAGGTGTCCCTAAAAATTTATACACACTTCAACAGGATTCTAATAAATATTACCTGTACAAGTAATGAAAGTGTGTATCGATTTTTTGGGGACACCCTGCATGCATGTGTATGTATATATATCTGTACATTTTGGTTTGGAAACACAAAGTGCTCAATATCAAAGTAGAGAATATATATAGGTTTTTGAACTTGTAAATTCAAAGGATAAACATTTTTCGATTATGAAAAATAAGTCTGGTATATAAACCCTAGAGATGGAAAAAATGTTGTACAGCAGTGTTAATCTATATGCCCGACTTATTAGACTGTTTTTCTTAGTCAAAAAACCTTGCTGCTTCTAATTTACAAATTCAAAAGCTTCCTTATTATTCAATGGTTCTAAAAAAAATGGTTTACATATACATACACATATATATATATATATATGTAGGTGTGGGTACAAACAAAAGAAAAGGTGAGAGTATGTGTGTATTATACCATCATCATAATCATCACCTTTTAACACCTAAAATGAAACAGTTCTTGTCCTGTAGAAATCATTTCTATATAATATAAAGATACCTATACATATATATACACACACATATATATATACACATGTATGAATATTTACATATATATCTTAATAATAGTAAATGAATTGTATTTTTCAAGAAGACTGCAAGTCAAAGAAAGGACTCAATACATTAGTTATCAAGTGTATATATTATGCAATATTTTCCTTATACACATGTGCAAGTAATTCAACACACTGCTGTATTTTTTTCAAAGCCTTCTCAAAAAATACCAATGAATTAAAACACTTGTACATATATATGAGTGTGCGTTTCTTTCAAACATATTATATTTAACCCTTTAGCATTTAAACTGGCTGTATCCAGTCACAATTCTCTCACCTCTTTCTGTTCAAACTGGCCATAACTGGCCACTGATACTGATGTTAAGGTATCGTTTCCAAAATCAATAATATCAAAATCTCATAGATTCTATATTATGTAAGATAAAGCCTATGCCGCGAAAGTACAATAGTATATATAGAGCATTGGATTTTAGTAATATAAATTTTGGGGGGTTTGGAACATAACTTAAAAAAGTTCTTATCTAAAATCAGGATGAAAAGATTTTAGATAAATATAAAGTTTAGAATAAACAGTTTTGTATCATAAAACCAGGTTAAAACCTTTAACCCTTTAGCATTTAAACCAGCTGTATCTGGCCAGAATTATCTCACCTCTTTCTGTTCAAACCAGCTGTAACCGGCCACACATACTGGTGTTAAGGTATTGTTCTCAACATAAATAATATCAAAATCTCATAGATTCGATATTATGTGAGATAATTGTATGAGGTAAAGTCTTTACCGTGAAAATATAATTGTAAATACAGTGTAATGTAAATGCTAAAGGGTTAAATATAATTTTAAGAACTTTTTGTGAAGTTATGTTCTAAACATCAGCTTAACAACAACAAAAAATTGCAACAAATTTTTAATTATTTGAAACACAAGAACAAAATGTTAATTTTCAAAATTAACTCTTAACATCCTGCAACGATTTACTAGTAAATATCTAAAAACAGGCTTGTTAACTCAAATGTTTGAACTATCTTTACTAGTTGACAGATCATTGTGAAAATTAGTTGTATTAGAGTAAAAACTTCAAAATTTACTGTGATGCAATCATTGTGATGTTTTGTTTTTTTCAAGATTTTGATTTCATGCGATACAGGACATTAAGAATTAACAAAACAGAATAATGAATTTCAACTTACTTTTGCATATCAGGAGAGAGGGTTTTGCTATAGTACTCCGGTTCCACTTCTTGCAAACATACAACATCAGCATCAATGTAGGATAGCTCAGCCATTAACCGTTTGTGACGAGCTGGGAGCTCCAGAAATTGCTTTTCTTCAGCAGGATATCTGTCTTTCAGAAGCTTGTTGAAATGGCAGTCGGCAAGTATATTGTACGAGACTACACTGAACTGCCTGCTCTTGTCCATAATTGTGTTGTTGGGGAGGGTTGGGTTAAATCTAAAAGTGCGACTGAGCAAAGTGTCTCTATTAGGGCTACTTCCTGCTAAAGGACCACAACTCATCAGCCCAGCCGAGCTTGCTGGGGGTTTAGGCAACTGAGGGGGCATTGTGCTCTGCTGAGACGTAGGCAGTGGATGCTTCAACTGGGGTTTGGGGGGGTTACTACAAGGAGGAGACTTGGGCAGCGACTGCCGAACTTCGACGCTGTCTTTGGCAGGGACATCATCTTTATTGACAACAACATAGTCTTTGAGTAAAGCATCGACATTTGAGCTGCTCTGTGTAGTACCACAAATACTACTACTACTACTGCTGCTACTACTACAACTACTACTGCTAACGGATTGAGAAACCTCCATAGGTTCAGACTTCTGGACTTTGGTTTCAACAGTGACCCTCGAAGCTTGCTGAGAACTTCCGCTGATTTTCTGGCCGTTAGCAACCAGATTTGCTTCTTCCTCGGCACTGTGAGCCTTTTTCGAGCTGTGCGGGTCGTTCTCTGACGAATCGGCTTTGCGCTTCTTGCTTAGATCACATACTTGTTGAGATTCTGTTGACATCTTAGTGCCATTGATGACGTCGACAGAAGAAGTAGCTTTCGGAGGCCCCGACGAAGGCGACGACGAGGATGAAGATGACGAAGTAACTAATGTAGAAAGAGGCAGGGTAGGAGCACTTGTGGGGGCAAAAGTGCTGACTGGATGACTCGGTGTTGCTAGGTGTGCAGGCTTGTTAAGTTGTGAAGGTGTATTTACAGGGCCTCCTGTGAAATGCTGAGTTTTCGCTGACATCATCATCATTTTGCTGTTGTCGTGGCCGCCGCTGGTTACAACAGTCGGTGTTCCACAACCTGTTATCGGAACCCCAGTCTTTGGATTCGATACGACTGCTGGACTAGGCACTTTGTCATGAGATCCGCTGAGTGGTTTACCTGCGACTATGCCAGCTTCTGGGACTGTCGATTTCATTTTGAAACAGTCTTGGCTGTTGGTTGCGGATTTCGCTGGAGATGACTTTAAATCAACCGCGTCCTTCCTGTATTGATCCATGTTGCTAGGTGTAGGCAAAAGAGTCTTGGGTTTATTGGCAGACAGATTAACTTCTTGAGGCTCCGACGCTCGCACTGTCTGAACAACTGACTTCTGGGGATGCTGCTGCAGCTGCTCACATTTCTGTTCTAAAGTAAAACCTTTAGCATAGCTGACTGGCGAGGCCTGTGGCCTGGGAGCCATGCATGAGTGTGGTCCCTCAGATTTAGACATGTAATGTCCACCATAGGAAGGCTTCTGGGTCATATCGACAGGCGACCTTCCACAACCAGCATCAGAACTCTTCACTGGAGACATATATTTGGAGTATTCCACGCCGGGAAAAGGCTGGGGTTGAGACTTCTCTTGTAAAGGCTTTGCTTTGTCTGAATCTGTGGATGTGTTGCTTCCGTGTGACATGTCCATCTTGCTTGGTGACAGTCCCAGTGAAGGGGACTGACCAGAAGGGTGCCCTGGCATCGGTTTCGCAGCTGAACCCACAGCGTGTAAAACAACCGGCTTTGATAAAAGGCCACCTTCAGTGGATTGCACCTGAGGTTTTGGGGGTGCTAACCCAGCCATGTGAGTCACCTGTGGTTTCTGTAAAGCGACCCCGGCCATGTGGGTGACAGGGGGTTTAGAGAGGATTGGGGTTGGAGATGAAACCTTTGGAGGGACTGTGCCCATCATGTGAGTAATTTGGGGCTTACCAGATGAAATGCTGGTACCATGAGCAACTGCAGCCTTGGAGGTAACCACACCTGTCATATGAGTAATCTGGGGTTTGGTTGAATGGGCCATGGGGGGTTTAGATGCAGGAATACTTAGAGATGGGCTGCCAGGAAGCCGGGCAAAACCAGCACTGGTATGATGTGCTTCTGGGGTGACCGGTTTCGGCGACATTGTTCCCATGTGTCGTGACATGGCGGCACTATCAGCTGGAGATGTAGGGGTCTTTGGCATTGCGGACATAAGCATTGGATTCGAAGGGAATGTTGGAGAAAATGACTTGCTGGCTGACATGTCGGATGTCGACATTGGCGGCTTGGATGATGACGAATAATAGACAGGGTTTGTTTGGGCTGCATCAGATAGCAAGATAGGCTTCATTGACGATCCAGTCACATGCTGTGAGGGCTTGTCTGAATAGTAAGGTTTGCTGCCCTGCTGCTGCTTGTGTTGTTCGGCAGTGGTACTAGGGGCCAGCTTCGTATCGACGTGTGTGGTTGACAACAAAGGGCCAGTGGTAGAAACTGGTTTCACAGACATCTGCGCAGGAGGAAGTACTCTGCCGCGAAGAGAACCGATATGCTGGGGTCCAGTTTTAATAAGCATTGAAGAAGGCATAGCAACTGGATGTTGCTTCCCATCTGTTACTGGGCTGTTTGGTTTCAGAGTCACTTTAGTCGGGGATGAAGTTGCAACGGTTGGTTTACCGGCAGAGAAATCCGGGCTTGGTTTATTCATAGGTACCCTTTGGTGTGAGGTGGACATAGAAAGGGGGGCAGGCGCTGGCATAGCTGATTTCGAGAAACCGGTGTGAGGTATCGATATAGGATGTGAAGTACAACCAGCATGAGGCGGTTTCACTGACATATCTCGGGTCTGTGAAGGGCTTATGTCTCGTGCAACAATAGAACCTCCAGTAATGACCCCAGTAGCTGGTATTCTTGTAGAAATTGGCTGTTTATCCTTTGGTGAAAACTGAGGTGGGTTTTTTACATTAGAAACCATGGACATTGATTCAGTGGGCCTGGCAGAACCCATCGGAGTTGGACAAGGTTTTCCTGGAAAAGCTTCAACACTGCCAGGTTTTGTAGTTACAGCCGACAAAGTGCTGTGATGGCCAGGTGGGGATTTCACAGGTAGTACCTGTGAAGATGAGTAACCCATTATCTTGGGGGCCTGGGGTGACGAACTGTGACCTGGTAGCTTTGATGATAAATCGACACCTGTTGTCTTCGGTGGCATCGTTAGTGATTTTCCCTCAGGAGGTCTCTGAGGTAACGACGTTTTATCGGGTAACTTGGCAGGTGAGAAAGTGGAGGTGACAGGATTTGGTAGCTTAACAGGTGAGCCATGCATGGTGACATTGTGAGATCTGATGGGAGATCCAGATGAAGCTGTTTCACTGAAATGTTGTTTAGGTGGTGAGTAGGCCATAATAGAAGGACTGTGTGGCTTAAGTTCAGGCTTTAGTGGGGATTTAGCAGGGAAACTGCCAACACAAGGCACTGCAGGAGGCTTCGAAGGGGACGAAGTCACATTGGGACTTGTTGCTGTTGTGATTTTTGTTGTTGGTGGTGGTGGTGGTGGAGTCTTCTCCACGGCAACAAGAGGCTTGGCACTTGGAGCCTGAATGACAGGGGTCTTTGCGCTAACCATGCTGAGAGGTTGAGTTATAGAGGGCTTGACAGTTTTATCAGACGGCTGGGGGTGAGGTTTTAACACCCCTGCGTTGCTGGCTACTGGTGGTGCAGCTACAGCAGCTCGACTGGTCACAACAGATTCAGATCTTGTTGGTGATGACAACTTAGGAGGGGCACCTTGGATTGGTTTGGCAGAAACAGCCTGGGAATTAGGTTTAGTCAATGAGGATGACACAACAGACACTTCTACTGCTTTAGGAACACAGGCTGCTGGGGTGGGGGAAGATTTCGCTGCAATTACAGTCGGCTCTGATTTAGAAACTGTTTTTACTGGTTCTGAACATTTCGTAAGGTTCACAGGCAACTTAGGGGTCATCTTTAACGGAGACTCCCCTGGTTTCTGTTTTTGTTGTGCAGGCCCTAACGATGCATGAAGCGCAACTGCTACAGGTGGTGCTTTTGATATGTTAACTTCTGTCTGGTGCTTTACCGGACTCCGCGACAGATCAATAACCCCGGCTGACGGGGGACTCACTTTAACTGTTGCCTCTGTTGGTTTACTTGTTAGAATAGTAGCAGCACAGGTGGTGGTGGTAGTAGTGGTAGTGGTGGTAGTTGTTGCTGCTGTTGTTGTTGTTGTTGTTGTTGCTGTTGCTGTTGTTGTTGCTGCTGCTGCTGCTGCTTGCGGTTCAGCTTTCTTGGTTGGTGACGAAACCACCGCCGCCACAGGAGGTTGCTTTGTGGGAGTTTTCTTGGGTGACAGCACCTGACACACCTTTGCCGGACTTTCCACAACATCCACTTCCATGTCAGTTTCAATCCTTTCCGTTGCTTTCGCCGATTCAGAAAACACTGAAGTCTTTCCAAATGTTGGCGTCTGTTGTACCTTTTCTCCTTCGGTAGATTTCTTCTCAGGATCGGTCAACTTTAGCTTTTTCTCATCAGCGCTACTCTCCTTGTCCTTGCCAACCTCAACAGCACCCTCTTTTTTATCATCTGGTACAAGAGCAACTTCAGTCGTCATTGAGCCCTTTGCTGGGGAGATTGAGCCCTTTGCTGGGGAGATTGAGCCCTTTGCTGGGGAGATTGAGCCCTTTGCTGGGGTGACCATCACCTCTGTGGTGGCAGGAGCAACAGCAGCGCCTCCTGTAGCAACACGCTTCTTTTTCGAAGCCGGCGAGACACTCTCCGGTGACTTTTCAACATCACCTGCCATCCGTTTGCGAGATTTCTGATCTGAACTGAACTGCTCCGTGTCTTCAGCAGATTTTACGACTATGTCAGCATCACTGCTCTTCTTCGCACTCTCCGGACCAGCATCAATTACTTGGTCGACATCGGTCACCTCTTTATTTTTACTTTCCTGCTTGGCATCTTTGCCGGCTATCTTCTCTGTCTCTGGTGGTTTTGGTTCTGTTGCTTTCCCTTTCTCTTCCACTTCCAGCTCTGGCATCACCGACTTAACCACACCCTGTTCCTTTGATTGTCCCCTGCTTCTCGCTCGAGAAGAGCGCCCCGTGGGCACTTCAGCAACAGCTTCCTTCGCTTCCTCATCGGCATCTTTGTTGTCGCCGTCCTCTTCTGTAGCTTTCTTCCCCTGGCCCCTACTTCTGGATCTCGCTGTTCTACCTTTTGGTGCTTCCTCCGTCACTACATCCTCCAATTTCCGACCCGTTGATCTCCGACTCCTCGACCCAGCCCGATTTTGATTTTTACTCTTCTTCTCTTCTTCTGCCTCCTCTTCTTGCTCATCTCCAGCCCCCTCCTCCTCTTCCTCTTTACTGGCAGCTGCAGACCTGGCCTTCTGGGTCTTCTTCTCTGCTGCAGCTTGGGATCGACCCACTCTACCACCCCGGACTTGGGGTGTAGTGTCTTTAACTTCGGGCTGACCTCTTGACCGGCTCCGCCCTTTCACAGCAGTGACGGTGGGGGTGGCCACCTCCTCTTCTTCAGACACTTCCTCCTCTTCCTCCTCTTTCTCCTCCTCTTCTTCTTCTACTTCTTCCTCCTCCTCCTCCTCCTCCTCCTCTCCAACTCCTCTACTCTGCCGTCCTTTACCTTTGGGTGCACTTTTGGCTAAGGACTGCCGCGATGATGACCGACTAGCTGAGGTCTTCTTTGCATCACCTAACAAATTACAAAAGCATAAACATTATAGACACATGAGTGTGTGTGTAAGTGTATGTGTATATATATATGTGTGTGTGTGTGTGTGTGTGTGTGGATTTATGAATGCTACTGATCCAAACTAAGCATAAAGAACTAATAACAAAATATGAAAATCCTTAATAAAAATGATCAAACAGGAGCACAGTCATGTTTTCAATAAAGCATGCTGGTTCCCTTATATACACACACATATGTGTGTGTATATGTGTATATATGTATATATATATATACACATACACATATGTGTGTGTGTGTATATATGTATATATATATATATATATATATATACACACACACATATATGTGTGTATATAAGGGAACCAGCATGCTTTATTGCAAACACACACACATATATATATATATAGCGACAACCACCATCACCAGCCACAACCACCACCACCACCACCACATGCACCATCATAATCATCACAATCACCACCACAACAACCACCACATGCACCATCATCACAATCACCACCACATGCACTACTACAACCCCAAGAAATAAAGCCCGATTGTCTATCAGAGATAGAAATATAGTCCCAGCTACCAAGAATTCAATATGACAACAGCAACAAAACCACCACAATCATCACTACCACAACAACCAACACCACCCCAACCATCACAAGAACAAGAAATAATACCTGATTGTTTATTGGCAGGAGTCCGAGGTGAACGTTGATTTGCTTTTGGAGTTTCTTCTTTCACCTTAGTTTTGGCTGCCTTTGCTGCGGCTCTACAACAAACAAACAAACAACAAATTTACAAGTGAACCTCAAATAACCTTTTCATTACAATATCTTCCATGAAATACATTGAATATGGTCAAGTCAGGCTTCTGCCTGTTACTGGTACCAGGTAACCCACTAGAACCTGCTTTATGGTCGCGTGGTTGGGGACTAAATTAACTCCTTTACCAGACCCCGGTCTGGTGAGAAGGGTAAGTGGAAACCCCAGCAGTACAAAAAAACAAGAGCTGTTAAAAAGTCAGATGAACTCCTCATAGTCAATGGCCATCCACCCTAACTATGAATTAAATAGCCTCACCAACCCATAATTGGCCAAACGTGGTGTGTACGGCTACATCCCTGAAGACATGGCTAAAACACAAAAGGAAATGGTGGAGTTTAACCAGGGAAAGGTTCCTCCAACACGAGTGAGAAGGCCCAGGATTGGATTGGACATTGAATATGTTTCAGTTAATGTTGAAAATAATCAAAAAGTTAGAGGGTTTTAATTCATTATGTTGACGTTTAGAGTATGAAAAAAAACAAACAATTCTTATACAAAATGACAGAAAGTTTTATTTTAGATACAAACACTTTCAAATGGAGTTTTATCACAGAACCAGAGGCAATTTCAAGCAGGTCGATATTAAAAGTGCTAGCTCTTAACATCCTGCAATGATTTAGCAGAAAATATCTAAAAACAGGTTTATTGATTCAAATATTTACATTATCTTTACAAGTGGACATATCACCAGGAAATTTTGCAGTTCAAGAGTTATGATTTTAATACTTAATGTGATTTTAATACATAGTTCTGTTTTGTAATTTTCAATATCTTGTTAATGTGGTTTCATAATTCAAATGTTTAAAGTGTTTTTAATAGCAGATAGCTTGTGAAAATTTGTAGTATTAGAGTAAAGACTTTAATATTTAATATCATGCAGTCACAGTGTTGTTTTGGGCTTTTTAAAAATGTAGATTCATGTGGTTTGTTAATTCAAATGTTTATTGTATCTTTACTTGTAGACGGATCAATGTGGAAATTTTTATGTGCATGTGGTTAGAATGTCTCGAGAAAGAATCACTGGACAGATTTTACGGGCAAAACCAACTGGAATAAGACCCCAAGCAAGATGGTTGGATAACGTCCATGAACATGGCTGATTGTGCTTGGGGATCCAGCCAGATCGGTTGGAGACAGTTGCTTCTGACAGGACCCGCTGAAAAGAGTATTTGAGGACTCTGCCCCCACGACCCTCTTACGAATAATTGGGTGTTGAAGAAGAATCATAGTATTCTTTTGTACTTTTCAAGTTATGCTCCAAAAAACTGTTTAATAATGATAAGGGTAGATATATTATGAAACTGCCTCCCTCCAAATTCTAGATTATTTTCAAAATTATTTGAAAACCACAGGAAGGGTCTTTCATTAGAAATATGGTAACAAAAGGTTTAATCAAACACTAACAGCTCAGTCAATACACCCCTGTAAGAGGTAAAAAAAAAAATAATGTACTGAAAATCAACTTACTTTCCTCCTTTGGGTAAAGGACTGACGGCCTGTGTCTTGGGAGTGGACTGCTTGGGGGTTGCACTGGAGGTACTTTGACTGCGAGACGCTCGAATAATGGGACTTGGGGAAGCAGAAGCTTTAACAGCCGCCCGTGGGCTACGCCGTGGGGCTGGACTAGATTCTTCACCTCTGCGTGGCATATTGGAATTCTAATATCATAAACCTAAAAGAGAGAGAAAAAAAAGTTCAAATCAGTTATTTTTAGTTCTGATAGTGATTTTTTGGGCTTCACAATTTAATGTGAAACCGCATAAACAAGACATTCTTGGAAAGTACAAAGCAGCACTATGACTGTATCACATTAAAAATTAAAGTCTTTCCTCTAATACTGTAAACATTTGAATTAACAAACATGAAACCACATTAGCAAAACATTCTTGTAAAGTACAAAGCAGCACTATGGCTGTATCATATTACATATTAAAATTTATACTCCAATACCTCAAACTTCCACAACAATCTGACCACTAGTAAAGATACTATAAACATTTGAATTAATCAATCACCTTAGTAAAACATTCTTGAAAAGTTCAAAACCACTATGACTATCACATTCAAGTTTTTACCCTAATACCACAATTTCTTTACAACAATCTATCCATTAGTAATGATACTGTAAACATTGAATTGAAAAATTGAAACCTATGAAACTACATTAGTAAGACGTTATTGAAACATATAAAGTATAAACAAACACTATGACCGCATCACAATAAACAGTCTTTACTCTAATAATGCAGATATTTGAAGTCCACTATTATAAAACATTTGAATTAACAAGTTTTTAGATATTTTTGGTTAAATCATTTCAGAGTTAAAAATATTCTATCCGCATGTTATTTAAACTAAATCATCATCATCAGCAGTTTTACAACTGCCTGTTCATGCTGGCACAAGTCAGACAAATCCTTTTTAGATCAGTATCCTACAACCAGAAGCCCTTCCTAAAGTGAAGTACTGATTTTCACATGTCAAACGTCTTCGAAAATAATTCAGAATTTAATAATATAACTAAATATATCATTATTAAGCTGTGATGTTTGGAACATAACAAAGGTTCTTACATAAAATTATGGTAGAAGGTTTTTAAATAAATATAAACACTTTATCCCTTTCATTACCATATTTCTAATGAAAATCACTGCCTAGGAAGTTTAATATTCTAAATAATCTAGAACTTAGTAATATAACTTGCTCATTATTTATCTGTTATGTGAAATATAACTTATGATAAAATTATATGCAAGGTTTTTAGATAAATATAAACATTTTAAATTAAAAAAAGTTCTGTATCATAGAACCATGGCTGGTTTCTGGCAGTTTGGTTATCATAAGAGTTTAGGAATTTCCCAAGCTTACCACTAGTTTTTGCTGGGTTCCAAAGGACATTTTTTTGCCCAGTAACAGAATACACAGACAAGAAACAGATTCAGTTATAATAAGGATGCATTATGATGAAATGTCGTCTTCCTCTATACATCAATTACTGATGCCACAATAAAGTTTCTCTCCTACCAACCCGATGTTAGTGGTTGGTCTCCCAACCTGTCTGCACACATCAGGTTTCCAGAAAAGAACTCTGCCAGCAGATTCATTGTGACATTTCTCATATCCGGCTAATGCAAACCTCCTACGCCTTATGATGTCTCAGAAAGGCAAATGTGTGGACTGTAGAGCGATTTATTCACTGTGTGTGTTCTCCAGGGTATGTAGCAGATACAGTTATGATAATGAGATATCTAGAAGTTAAGTAGAGTCTTACAGGAATTAATTCAATAAATAATGTCTTATACTGTGGAATGTTGGAGTAGCATGAGTCGATCGACGTTCGTCAAATTGGACCGAGGAAACAATGTTTCCATTGGTCTCTCCAATAGCTAATGCTATCTGTCGGTCGCAACTCTAGGTAGAAGGAACGACTCCAATAGCTAATGCTATCTGTCGGTCGCAACTCTAGGTAGAAGGAACGACATGAAATAAAGTGTCTTGTCCAAGGACATAACGCATCACCTGGTCTGGGAATCGAGCTCACAATCTCACAATTGTGAATTCAATTCCCTAACCACTCAGCCACACACTTTCACGTGGCATGAGAGAAAGGTAATATTGTCTTTGTAACAGAATTAATTATTCATGGGAAAATAATATTGTCTGGTGATAAGTTTCTGTTGAAAACGTTAAAATTTTGATACCTTACTACCTTAAACTACACCTCGGTCTGTGATACAAACCTGACCACTCAGACAGGCCAGGGCCCCCGTATCACTCTTACACACATTCCATCACTCAACAGAGTGCAATATGTGCATTTTATGGTGGCACCAACAGTAGGGCAGTCGCAATGTTTTTGAAACAACTGGAGAGTCTTCTTGTACCTATCTTTGCCAGGTTTTCTATGGCTGGATGCCCTTCCTACCACCAACATAGACACATACACATACATGTCTTGTGTGTGTCTGTGCATGTGTTTATATCTACACTGCTTAACAATTACTGTTGTTTGTTCATGTCCTGTAACTTGGCAGTTTGACAAAAAGAAAAATCAATAAAATATGTCCCAGACAATAAAACAAGCCCTGAGTTTCAGATGAAGGCAGTACCCCAGACAGGATGCTGGCCAATGAGTGAAACCAGTAAAATAAAATATCACATTAACTTTCATACAAAAACAATTGCATTAGCGGAATAAGTACAAGAGTTTAAATTATTTTCCACAAGTTGTTGAACTTTAAAGCAATAACTATACAATAACATATTTTATGAATGTATTAAAGGTCATAAAACTGAAATCTATTTACATTAATGTCCCAACCAAGGGGCGGTAGACTGGCAGTATCGGTAGAGCGTTGGACAACATACTTTATAGCCTTTTATGTTTTGATTTCAAATCCCACCAAGGTCAGCTTTGCCTTTCATCCTTACAGGGTCAATAAAATAATTGACTTTCCTCTTCTTCCCTTCAAATTGCTGGCCTTGTGCCAAAAGTAGAAACAGTTGATGTCCCAACCTCCCATATACAACTTATTCACTTTACGACAATATATTTAATAATCTAAGGTGGTAAATTGGCAGATTCGTTAGAATGTTGGATAGAATGCCTTGCAGCTATTTGTTACATTCCACTGGTGCACAATTTTGCCTTTCGAAGTCAATAAATATAGCGGCAGTACAATACTGGAATCAATTGGGAGGCCTCTTCAGCTATACCAAAAACATGATATCTTCCCTAGTCTTGGTGCCACGATAAAATGCATATATCAGGGCCCCAGCTTTGCTGGAGGTCAGAAAGGGCTCTGCTTGAGTACTGACTCGTCTGTGACATCATGTCCAAGCCTTGCTAGCAGAGAAAATGGACATTAAACGATAATGATGATAAGAAGTTTTACAGGAAAAATGAAATTCAATTGAACCCACAAACTTAAGATAAGCCTAACACACTACCCACTACACTGCATGCCTTTCACAATCAGTTGATGCAATAAATATCAGTAGTTCTCAGGGAGATTCAACATGACACAGTGTGTGACATAACTGGCCCTTTGGATTACAGGTATAACTCACTTTTGCCAGCTGAGTGGATTGGAACGGGTTCAGGAATCAAATTCATGTGACCTTATGACCACAAACTGAACACCCGAACCATTCATCATCATCATCATTTCATTTTACGTCCGCTTTATCCATGCTTGCAAGGGTGGGACCATTAAGCCACATAATCTGAATCTCTTATCTCCCATAACTCCCGGTAGCGTCGTAGGGGTGCAATATTGACATAGGTTTCTAGGGCATTTTTAAACATGGCAGAGCCCATCTTCTCTTAAGGCTTGAGTACAGCAGATTTCTTCCAGAGAAGGATAGAGAGAGAATGTGTGCAAGAATCATAATGAGAAAGAGATATAGAGGAAGAATTGACCCCAGTACTAGTCTGGAACTTTTTCTATCGACCTCGAAAGGGTGAAACGCAAAATTGACCTTGACGGGATTTGAACTGAGAGAGCAGAAAGCCAGAACAGATACCGCAAAGCATTCTATCCCACATTCTAACAACTCTACCAATTCGCTGCCTATAGTAATCAGGATACTAACCAATAATTGAATAAAAGGATGAGATTTGAGCTAGTAATCTTGTTCATCTTAAAAATAGGACAATATCATCATCATCATCACACCATCAAGTTTACATCAGTTTCCCATGCTGGACAGGTGTCTTGCTCATACCTTCCATTCTGGCATGGAATCTAGACGGATGCCCTTCTTAACACCAACCACTTTACTGGGTGCGTTGTATTGTGGAACTAGCACTACCGCTCAACAGAATGTGTTGGAGGGCATTTTATCATAGCACCAGCAACTACCATTTTACAGAGTGTACTGAGTGGATTCTATTGTGGTACCAGCACTACCCCCTTACAGAGTGGTCTAGACGAGCTTTATTATAGCACCAACACAATCATTTTACAAAGTGAATATATATATATATATATATATATATATAAACATATATAAACATATATAAATATATAAATATAAACATATATATATATAAATATATATAAATATATATATATATAAATATAAATATATAAATATATATAAATATATATATATAAATATAAATATATAAATATAAATATATATAAATATAAATATATATAAATATATATAAATATAAATATATATAAATATAAATATATATAAATATAAATATATATAAATATAAATATATAAATATAAATATAAATATATATATATATATATATACAAAAGTTTTATTTAAAATTGTTGGGTTACAACAAGTAAATATTTTATAACTGATATAAAGCACTCAACAAGTTTTGGAGTAGATATACGATATTAAACAAATGGAAACTATATTTATAAAACCATATTTATTTCATTATACATATTTCGGGGATACCATATTAAAAATATGGCATGCCTTCTTCAGATAAAATACAATATATAAACAGTTTTATAAATAATTTTGACGTACCATAAATATTGATCAACTTTTATGTAAGAAGTTGGTTTGGTAGTGAAATGTTTATAAATATTTAGTGTTAAGCACAGTTAAAAAGAAAGACGGAGAAAAAGAAGAAATGTATGTAAAGAAAAACAGAGAGAAATAGAGAGAGATATAGCTCTTTCTTCTCCTCCCTCTTTATATTTGATTAAGTCTAAGTATCGGTTATTTTAACTTTGCCTCGAGAGTTTCTCTCTTGTTTTCTCTCTTACTTCTCTCCTATTTCTCTCACCTCCCCATATATAATAATTATTATTATTTGGTCTACCTCTTTTTTCCCACCACCTCTATCTTTCTCTCTCTCTCTGTTTTCTCTTCATTTTTTATTTCTCTCCGTCTCCTTAACACTATAACTAAATAAGTACAGTACTCCCTCCCTCCTAAATCTCTCAATTTGTATGATGAATTATTATTATTCATCTGTTGCCTCAGCTGCCTCTCTTTTTTCACCTCCTCACTATTTCTCTCTCCCCTATCTCTCTCTATTTCTCTCTGTTTTTCTTTACATACATTTCTTCTTTTTCTCCGTCTTTCTTTTTAACTGTGCTTAACACTAAATATTTATAAACATTTCACTACCAAACCAACTTCTTACATAAAAGTTGATCAATATTTATGGTACGTCAAAATTATTTATAAAACTGTTTATATATTGTATTTTATCTGAAGAAGGCATGCCATATTTTTAATATGGTATCCCCGAAATATGTATAATGAAATATATATGGTTTTATAAATATAGTTTCAATTTGTTTAATATCGTATATATATATATATATATATATATCATCATCATTGTTTTACGTCCGCTTTTCCCTGCTTGCAAGGGTGAGACCGGAACTGATTCTGGCTTGATTTCTACAGCTGGATGCCCTTCCTAACACCAACCTCATTTACAGTGAGTGCTGGGTGCTTTTTTGCCGTGGCACCTACACATCCACTTTGCAGTGGAATGATAGGAACCCCAGTCCCTATCATCTACAGCTGAGTAAACTGGAGCAATGTGAAATAAAGTGTCTTGCTCAAAGAAACAACACATCACCCGGTCTGAGAATTGAACTCACAACCTTTCGATTAAGGCCAATGCTCTTACCACTAAATATATATATATATATATTGAAATATATATAATAGAATAAATATGGTTTTATAAATATAGTTTCCATTTATTTAATATCATTGTATATAAATATATATATATATATATATAAGTATATATACACTGTATCAGTGAATTGGCCAATTAAGAAACAAGAACCATACTAATACTAATACATGTTTACCCAATGAAACCTATGTATCAAATGAGATATTTTCGTTTTCTTATTCTGATCCTTAGCAGAAATTCTATTACAACAACAATAACAATAATGATGACACCTTCCTAACTACTTATAGTTAGAGAGAGAGAGTGGGAGTGATGGCTTCCAATGATAGCAAAACACAAGCTGGTTTATGGCAAGTCATCGTGACCTAACAACAAACAACCTCTCCTCAAAAAAATATACATTCTAACAACGATAATATAGAGTTAATCCTTCGTTTTAACATTACAAACACCTCCGGTAATTTCCGTGAGAGATAATGACAATTTTATTGATTTTAGTTTATCTACATGATCTGGAAAATACACATTATTTAGAAAGTTACGAGGAAACAAAGTTAAATGAAGGCACAAAACTCTTTCTTTCTCTCTCTCTCTTTATACATAAATATATATATATATGTATATATATATGTGTGTGTGTCTGTGTCGGGTTCAATCCGGGATAACCACAGTAAGTAAAGTACTCAATACATAGCAGAGTATAAATTTTTAATATAGAAATGGCTTCGACAGGACTAGAACTGTTTCATTCGGAAATCATCAGGAAAGATATATACACAAAATCATAAAAATATACTCACACAGTGTGCTTCAAAAGTTACTATCTATTTTGTTGCACTTATTAGTATTCAAAGTACATAGTGACTATTGAGACACCCTGTGTGTGTGTGTGTGATTTAGCATCGTTTAACATCCATTTTTCCACATTTGCATGGCTTAAATGGGGACGTCATGCTCAAACAGATCTGTATTTTACCTTGGTTTCTACGGCACAAAGCCTTTCCTAACACAAACCACATTACAGGGTGGACTAGTTGCTTTTTGTTGTGTAATCAACACTATATATATATATATATAAACTTCAAAGTCTATATTTAATTCTATACACACAAGTTTTGTATTCATCTTGTAAAATACTCCAAAGACAGTGTTTTGGCTATTTTGTCAGACTCTGTGACCCCAGATGGTCCAGCATTACTGTCAGGAAGTGTCAAAACTGTGCATCCATTTTGACAGCTGATGACCGTGGAGTTTTTGTACTTGTTGCCAATGCTGCTATATATATATATATAATATATATATATATATATATATATATATATATATATATACACACACACATATACATACGACAGCTATATAGTTTAGTGCCTTTCCATATCACATTGTTTCTTA